>JBCJKH010047358.1:0-18178 GCA_039877255.1 Loriculus beryllinus
AAGGCTATTCTCACAGCACTCACTCTGAATAGCATCAGTGGTTTTGGGGAGATTTCAGGACAGTCTGTGCCCAACTCTGCCAAATGTCACAGATGTTGGGAAGCTCAAGAATCATGCTGGGCTCTCTGCAAAATCCCCATATTTATGATCCCTACCATGCCTCTCACCCCAAAGCTTCCAGCTCTGCCAAGAAAAGAGGACAAAGGCATAGGGAATCTCATAAGCTGTTTCTAGTTTTCAACTAGGATTCATTGATCCTATTGTGAATAGTCTGCTTAACCTGGAGATTCTAGAAGCACAGGCACAGCCTTGTTCTGTCTGTGCATGAAGGCAATAAAAATCTCAATTTGGAAACCAGTTAGCAGTACAAGTCATTAGGGGAGGTACTAAATGTTGCTGCTTTAATAGCTCACTGATCATTTAATAATGTCTCTGCTGCAGAGCATGGTGGCACCATTTGCTCTCTTTTGTTTTGCTTTTTGAAATTCAGGGTCATTCCACTTTCAAGTGAGTGGATTATGTCTTTTTCTCCCCTTTTGCCAGACATTGCAAACGGCTTTAAATAATTAGGAAAAGGATAGCTCCTTCAAATTCACCATCTTGTTTTCATAAGGTCCAGTGTCATTGCTTTGGAACAGGAATAGAAACCGTGGTGGTGGTAAGGATTTAACAAGGGCAAAACAGTTAGCAGCCCCCACTCATCTTTGATAAGTCCTGTGGGGGTCTCTGCCAAGCAGACTGGATCTCTAGTTTTATGTCTCATCTAGAGGACGGCACCTCCATCAATGTGAAACACTGTGCTGGGTTATTAGCTTATGGAATTTGTCCAAGTTTAATCCTAAGCAGGATTTGAAATCGTGACCATTCAATACAGAGGCACCACTGACCAGACCCAGGCAAGCCTTTTGTTTCAGACAAACAGCTTTAAGTTAGCCTACAGACGGAGAGAAAAGGGGAAAAAATAAGTAAGAAAGGGAGAAAAAAGGGAGGGAGAATAAGACACAGAAAGATGAATCTTTTTAATAGCTCTAATTAAAAACCACAAAAAGCTCTTTGTTCAAAACCGAATTCTGTAGCAAATCTCAGTCCACCACAACAATCCCCTTATTTATGAAAAGATGGTTGTTTTGTGTGGGAGAGTCCCCGATGGCTGTGGTCAGCTAGCATACTGTCAGCTTCATACATTCTCAAGAGAAATATGGATGAGGTTTTCTCATCTGTTTATAACAGCTCCCATCAATGGATGAAACCCCTTCCTGATCTGAACAAGAGCTCTAATGGAAAACGGGATTACATGGCTTTAAACCACTGTGTTAAAACAAGGCAAGCCTGATCAGAACTAGTCCTCTATTTTAGCAGAGCTGTTTTCACCAGTTACTTGTTCCATTTCACAGGGTTAACACCATCCTCTAGTAAGAGATGGTGCCCATATCACGTCTAATTGGGGGAGCACAGTGCAGTTGGGGCAATATAGAGACTTTGTGGCAGGGGGATATGAGGGGTGAGAGTGGCTATTCTATGGCTTTTCACTACCATTTATCAAGGTGCAAGCCTGGATGCTAATGATACATCCTTCCCTGAGACTGTCATCTGTGGAAACAAGATTCACAATGTCCTGTGTATCTGGTTACCTGTTTCAAAGGAGGAAGCTTCTAAAACGGAGAGGTGGGGGAATAGGACTTACCCTGTCCTCTCTATTGACTTCCAAGAGAGCAGGACTTGGCCAGGCAAGCACTAAAGCTTCAGGCTGTTGGTTTTGCAGGGCTGTGAGGAACATGTGGGCATGCATGGGGAGAGTCTGCTACTTCCAATGGGACCAGGGAATAGCTCCTGTGTAAGAACCAGGCTTGATGTGGGAATTACTGATGTCACCCTCTCATGGTACTCAGCAGGTCAAGCTAGAGAAGTGCAACCAGACAGTCCAGCCTTAAAATCTAGAAATGCCCCGAATACAAGCAGCCTGGAAATAGCAACGGGACTTTCCCAAAGGAGAGTATTTCTGTTCCCAACAGCCTCAGTTTCCAATCTCTGTATCTGGGACAGATACTTTTGGAAATGGAACGTAACAGCAATGATGAGTCTTCATTTTTATTCCTCTGGTGTGTTATCAGGGAAGGAATTGAGTGGAAAGAACCCTGACTGACTATTTCAGGCTTTCAGGCCCTTTTCCTGAAATGCCTGATTGTAGTGGAAGAAATTACCAAGATGGAAGTTGTGCACTCTTCTCCCTAAGTAATCAGAGGCCTGTAATTTCCTCTCCTCCTCTGAAAAAGGAGGTTGGAGAACAGGTATCTTGGAGAGCACTGTTTTATCTCTGTCAAAGGGACTGTGCTGCAAAGGCCAGGCTGTATTTCCCATGAGCTCGTTTCAGTATCGGCTATCGCTTCTGCCCTTCTGAAGAGCCAAACTGAAACAGACAGATCCCAGCTAACATCTGGGCACGGGGAATGGAAGGATCTCAAGGCAGAGAGAGAAAAAGGGAAGAAGGTGGAGGTGCTGCACAGGAGCCAATTGTTCCTGACCCTGCTGGGGTGCTGCTATTGAAGGGCAGCAGAGACTCAAGGGGAGCAGACAGCAGTGTGGTCTTGTACCCGTGTGCCCCAACCCTCCCTCTGCAACACCAGTGAAGAAGCCACCCAAGTGAACAACACATTTTGTTACTGCTGAAAACCTCTGCAATACTGAGCTGCAGAGCTGCTACCACATGTGGCCATGAAAAGGGAGCACTTTGTTCAATATAGAATTCAAGACACACCAATAGGGAAAGGAAAATCAGACTGTCCACAGCAAACACAGAAACAGAGAGGAGCGAGATGTCTCAGACACTGCCAAAGCAACACTAGAAACACAACAGGACCACTGCCCTTTTTTACCTCTGAATCCACATGCCAGTTACCAGCTCTATAAGCATGATTTTGCAGGGACGCCTCTGACTGCTGCTCCATTATCCTGATGCTGTCTTCACATTGCTCTGTGTAAATTACATTTTATCTGTCTTACTGCCCTTCTACTCCAGTGGGAGATGGAAATGGGCCCTCCTGTAAATGGTAATCTGCCCTAAACTATAAAATGACCAAAGAAAATGGTTTATTTAATATCTTAGCAGCGCTGACTCCTGATGAGGTTATTTAAGGGACAGAGGTCAGAATTAAGCTCACAGCAGAAAAAAGGTGAATTTCAGCACCAATGTGTTTGAATTCATGAAAATATTGCATCAGCATTGCTCGATATATTGGTATACTTCAAAAATTATATGCTTAAAACCTGGTTATAGCAGCTTCTATCAAATTGGCCCCAAATTAATTTGGGCCTACATTTACTGGTCTTACATTGATGCCTAACAGATATTTATTTGGAGGATAAGGAGAACACTAGGATGAGTTCTCTTCTTGTGATTTTAACATTTCTCATCTTTCCTGTTGTTTAATTCTGGTCCCTTGCCAAATCTGGGAAGGAGCCATTGTGTATTAGCTGACCTCAGCTCTTTACACAATGAAAATTACAGAGTTGATTCTTTCTGATATACCAAAAAGGGATGAGGAGAGGGGGAAAAAATCCAGAATTCTCAATCTTCTCCTATCACTGATGAATGCTGTAGAATGCACAAAGGAAAAACAGCATGAAAACTTAAGTCTTAATAGTTTTTGTTTTCAGCTTGGTTGGCAATGTAAGAACGGTACAATGCTTTCCAATTCTAATTAACCCCCCCCCCTCCAGATACACTGGGAAGGCATGAGATTAACTTTTTGGGGGATCCTTTTAGTCCCTCACGTCTCAGCCCAGAAGCATGATGACACCCATTGTTCCACGTCTGACAGTTCCCATTAGACATTCCACTCACAGCTTTGTGCGTAACATTCACCTCCACCCAAACAAAATTGGTTTCAAGATAAATGCCGGAATGGGTGTTTCAACACTCCAAAGTGTGGATAAACCATTTCTCATCTCTAAATTGTTGGAAGCTCATGATTTTTATAAATCATAACAAGGCATCAGCAATGTGTTGCATGCTGCATTTTCCCTCTTCAGCTGCAGCTTGCATTTTCAGACAGAGCATAGTCAATAGATTTGACAAGAGCAATCCTAAGAAGAAGACACTAAGAAATATGAGGAATTAAGAGACAGAATTATGTTCCCTTGTGACATAAACCTGCATATAACTGGCTTTAAAGATCTTGAATAGAAGAAAGATAAAGAGAATTGCAGAATGCTGACAGTGATTCCAAGACTCACAGTGATTTTAGGGGACCTTCCTACCTTAGCTGGGATACCCCAGGCTCTTCTGTGTCCAAATGCAAGTATGTATACTTGGGACTATGGGCATTTGCTCTTCAGTGTCAGAGTAGATGCAAAGGACCTCCTGGAATGTACCTTAAATCACCCATCTGAATAGGGCTCAGTCCAGCGGTTATTAGATGGTTTCAGTCAAGATGCCTCTGATTAAACAGTGGGTCTGCTTAAAGACACACTGGATTACTCCTGGCTTCAATAAGTCCCCTCAAGACAAGGCAACATCTGCATTTGTAGAGAGTAAAATGGAGGGAAGAGACAATTTATCCTCAGGAATTAGTTTAGTTCCTCTCTCAGACTGCCTTGGGGGGAAAAAGGACCATGGCCTCAGAGGCTGTACCTTTAAAAACACTTGCAGTCTCCAAGTAATAGTCATGCTTCACCGTGTTCAACATTTTGGCTGAGCTCAGTACAAAGTGCAGTGATTTAAAGCTGGGAGATCAGGCGGGATTCAGCAAATTCAGAATTATTTATTTCTTTAAAGCAGAAAGTCTGGCTACAGATTATTTACTGCAAATGGGGCTGCTTGGGGGAGAGGAGGAAGGCAAGGAAAAGGGGGGAGAGAAGGGACAAATTGATTGATTGAAGTTTTTCAATTAAGCAGTTTTTTAAAAGGATTTAAGGCTCTATTGAAAAGTGGGAAATAATTCAAGACTGTGCAGCCCTGCTAAGTGCAGGTCATGGAGATGAGGATGGATGAGGTGAGAAATAAGATTCTGTGGGGGAAGGGAGGGAACGAAAAAAAAAAAAAGGAATGAAAAAACACCATTATCTTTGTTTCCTCAGCTATGTTAATGTATTTCTCTCCCTGAGTTATCTCCAGTATCTGCAAGTATTGATTCAGAATAAGGAGCTGTGGTGTAGGCTGCAGGCAACAGAAAGCTCTGCTGGGAGTGGCATGTTTTCAGGGCTCCCAGAACACACGAGAGATCTGGGAACTGGTTTTGCAATGGGAATTCCTAGCCAAGCATCAGCCCTCTCTGCAAGGTCCAGGGTAGGATGGGGTGGCAGAGCGCATCTAGCTCAAGGGATAACTCAGTGGTGAAGGTGTCTTTGGGTGCTTTGATTGGGATTGAGTGGCACTAAATGATAAGAGGACAACCAGAGTTAAATGGAATAAAATGAGAAAGAAGGAACATCAGCTCATGAATGCCAAGACCTCATTTCTGTCTATATTGCTGACTTAGACTCAAGGGTCAATGCCCCACTTAAGCTCAGGCTATCTGATGTAGGGGGTTTCCTCCACAAAGCAGGGACACAGGAATCACAGATTGTTTGGGTTGGAAGGGACCTTCAGAGGTCATTTAGTCCAACTTCCAGACATGTGAGCTGGGCCAAAAGCTATCTTCACATCAGCTGTACAGATCTCTTCTGTAGGTGGTCACTTCAGAGTGGTGCTGGTGAATGGGAAGAAGAGAATTAGAGCTGTTACTAGTAGCTGGAGAAACTAATGCTATTTTTGTCTTTGTAGGGAAGTAAAATATTACTATAATCTCCATTTCCACCCCCACCCCCCAGTTAGTTGCCTTTTTGCTATTACAATTCCCATTCCAAGATAAATTTGGCTTTTTCTAAACCCTTTGATTTTTTTCATGGTGTTTAAAATTCAAGCTGTAATGCAGCGATAAGGCGCTACACACACATATATATTTAATCTAACACACACAAATATAGTTATATATAGTCCATGCCACAAATAACACTCCTCTGACTGCTGTCACAAAGCCCTTGCTAAAATAGCTACTCACCCAAGCTGGTTTGTTTTCCTGCATCATGTCCCTTGGAGAAGGACTGCTGGCAGCAGTGGGTCTGTGTCCGGATAAAGATGCTGGAAAAGTCTCCATCTCTCCCCTTCTCCACTGCCTGTCTCTTCCTCTCACTTCTCTGATGGGGTGGGAATAAACCATTGCCAAACTTCAGCTCCACCAACTCCTGTCATTGAAACAACAGCCGACTTTGCTGAAGTGGCTGGAAGTACTCTGCTGTAAGCAGAGTCAATGCAGTAGTCAATGGAGGAGTGGCCCTTGATTTATAAAAAGGGCATCTCAAAGCAAGTGCTTGTGCGAGGGGATTCAGCAGTAACTGGTGGGCTAGCTTTAGAGTTGCTGCTTTCCCTGGTGAAAAGGGGTTTCATAACAACATGCTTGTGACCATAATCTAGCCAGCAACCTTTGGAGCTTATGGGAGACCTAAGCAGCAACTTCGCATCTCTCCATCTTCTAGAGAGTCACTTATGGCTATAAAAATCACTTCCCCTTCAAACTCTCCTTAGAGTGGTGAGGCCTGTCTGCTGCACTGCTCCGTGCTCTGGCACAGTGCCTGTGCAACAAAATGAGAGGCTGAACTGAATAACAGTCCCAATAGATAAAGGTAACAGGTATAGGAGACTGGCTGATTGTTTTGTTTGGGGGTTTTGCTGGGGTTTGTTTTGTAAACCCAATTCTTTTATACGACTTTTTTGCTATTAAGCCTTTATATTTTTGAGGTCAGATCCTATTTTGCTGTTGGCACAGTCTCACTACCTGCCTGTATTGCCTATCTCTATCTCCATCCATGTTCCTAAAATAATTCCAGAAGCCCTATTTTCCTCTATTCACAAGCTCCTGTATCATCCTAGAGCATCCTTACTGATCCACAGCTGAGGTGACACAGCATCACCAACCTTTGCATGACCTGGAGAGAGTTCTTCCTTCTCAGATCCACTTCTGACACTGGTGTTTACACCGAATCATGAAGGAATATCCACCTGCGGGTGCCAAAGGATGTTTGCTGCATCTGCCATGCCTGGTGCAGAGGGCTGAGGTAGACTGACTCTCTTCACTGGTCACTTCAAAGCCGGGTGGTGAGCTCGCAGCTGTGCTCCAGGCTTTTGTGAGAAGCAGTCCATGGAGTCACAAAGCTGAGTTAAACTTTGTCACTCCTGAAGTTGCTTTAATTTCAGCTTAATTGCCTGGGGACTTTGAGGGCTTTGGAAAGGATGATCAGAAATCTAGAAAGCCCAAGGAGGAAAAACTGAAAAGATCTGTTGACTTTGGACCACACAATAGTGAAGACAGAGACTGTACAGGTAAGTAAAGGCTGCTGTAGACAAGCCCCAGAAGAGGACCATAACCATCTCACCCCTCACTGCTATGACCTGCGATTGAAAATTCAGCCCCTCCTTTAAGGTACTATGTGCCACCATCTTCAGCTGGACTGAATCCCAAGTCCCCTGCCCCACATTCATTTGCTCCTTACTTCTGAACTCAAACACCGTTCTTTAAAAGCCTCCCTGCCTTTTACTGCTAATTAAAATATTGGTTGCACTCTGGCTTGCTTTTCCAAGAGGTCTGAACAGCATTGCAGGCAATTCAGACAAACAACCAACCAAACAAACAGAATCCATTAGGAACTGCCACTGCTGACTGTCGCCCTTTCGCATACATCACATTGAAAAGGTTAATGCTTCCCAAAAGGGGTGGAAGAGACGGGCGGAGGGGAAGGGAAGGAGGGATCCAATCCTGTGACGACCAGATGTCAAAGATGCTCAATACTGCGCAGAATGGGCTCCCCCGAGTAAGGCAATTGCCCATCCCTTGGCAAGGCTTCCCTTTGAGGGATCTATAATTTATTAGGGAAGGTGGAGTGCTGAATAAATTGTGCATAGAGATGAAGCAGTGATGATCGCTAACTCAAATCCCTAGGAGCCTGGCATTTTCAATCTTTAGCTCCCATTTGTGTCCCCCTGGTCCCTACTAAGTGAGCAAGCCAAAGAGCTGAATATTGACAAAACATAATGAGCTCATTGAGATCTAAGCGTTGCAATTAGCAGGGTGGAATGGAGCAGAGGGGCTGGGAGGCAGACTGTAATTATTTATGATGTTGATAGTCACTTACATGTAGTTAAAAATATAAATACATCCCAGTGCTCGATGGCATTAACTACCCTTCAATTAGCTCCATGCCCAGTAAGTAAGTGATACCCAAGTACATACAGGAGAAAGGCTAAAGGCCTCTGTCTCATCACTGTAATCACCAAGAGCTACAAGCTGTTAGTGTGGGTAGGTGGAAGAACAGTACTTAAAGGAGATACCATCGTGATAGCTCCCGTCACTAGCTAATGTTGCTGATGGAGCTGTGGGGAAGGACAGCTCAGAGAAGTGGTTCATGTCCACATAGCGGTTGAACACCCTCTGTCATCTTCTTTCATAAACTTAATGAATCATGTGTCTCTGCACAGCTCACCTCGAGCTGTTTCTCCTGTGTCAAAGCCAGCTTGAGTATATCGAGTAAAATACCTTGAGTACCTCTGTGCTACAGATATTTCCCTGCTCCTAAAGATTTTGACCAAAGCAGCCCTTCTGCAAAGTCACCCAGAGTGGATGATTTCAGAAATGGACAATTGAATCACTTCCCTTTCTTGCACTATCCCATCTCTTTGTGGATACTGAATCAAAATGTCTCTCTTACAAAAACATCAGAAATGTTACGAAAGAGTTGGTCCAAATACAATAATGTTTTTCCAGCCTGAGGGAAGGGAGAGTGAGCAGTGGAAAGCAGCAACTCTGAGTGTAGGCAGGCTCTCAGGGAAGACTGCATGCATGAGAACTGATCTGAAGATAAAAAACACATCTTCACCTGAACGGTAAGCAGAAGTGACCCTTATAATTTCCTCAGTGCACTCCATTGGTGTAAAAGTAAAGCATAAATCAGGTTTTAATGGAAGAAACAGGTGAGCGAAACCACAAGGTGGGGAGACATTACTGTACATCAAAAAGAAAGACATTTTGGTGTGCTGGAGTAGGTAAAACCCCAATCTGCCTGTACCATTGATTTCCTTCAAGGTGAAGGGAGCATTTAACTCACTGAATTTAAACTTGGACCCTTCTCAGTGCAAATGCACAGAAAGGGCAGCCATGGAGAAATGGTCACCGGAGTTTAGTGAAGGAGCTTAATGAAAACATGGAAGATGTGGAAAGAAGGAAAAAAAGGAGGGGAAAAAAAGCAAAGCAGGGAACAGAAGCAGACTCTATTGCATTTGAAAGAGCTCTGAGAAAATACAGGCAGCGTTCAATGAAACTGAAAGGGAAAAAAGCAAAACCAGAGTAAATGGAAATTGTTCAAAGATAATTGAATGTATGTCCAAGTGCTTGTGTTTGCCAGCTAGCAATAAATACACTGCCTGCAAAAGCAAGCCAGTGTAGGCAAAGGGAGGAAGTGCAGAAAGCAAACAAGGAGAAGCAAGAAGCATATGCAAGGAGGGCTGCAGTGCTGTAGGGTGTAGGAACAGGAGATG
Source organism: Loriculus beryllinus (assembly GCA_039877255.1). Lineage (NCBI taxonomy): Eukaryota > Metazoa > Chordata > Aves > Psittaciformes > Psittacidae > Loriculus > Loriculus beryllinus. The sequence continues at coordinate 9,566 of JBCJKH010047358.1, forward strand.
AGGGACGACAGGTTAGAGAATGAAGCTGTGAGGCTGGAAATGAGGCAGAACTCTCAATCTGGAACTGCATTCAAATAGGGCCCTCGAGTGTGCTGGAAACCTGAAGGGAAGGCAGCTGGACCACACTGCAAGGGCCTGGCAGTGGTAGGGAGAGTTGATGTGTTTGGGACTGTGTGCTGGTTCAAAAATCATTCAGTTTAGTGAGAAGGTACAGGAAATCAGTCCTTGCTCTGTGTATGACTTTGCAGGACCTGAAACAGCTAACAGAGAGTTATACCTGAGCTATTCCAGCAGACAAAGAGCAGAGAAAGCAGAAAGGACAGGAAATCTGTGGCCTGTCTAAAAAAACCCCACAGAGAGCAGGAATAAAGGATTCTTTCACAGGAAATACCAAACCAGGTCAGACCAAACCTAACCTGCTCCAGAAGCCTTTGTAACCAGCCAGCCTTCAAAGGAACAATGTAAGATACACACCAAGTCAAGAGCCTGTTTGCCTGGTAAGGACAGTAAGGTGCATCTCAGCAAGGTGCCATCCATGAGCTGAGCAGATGAGTTAACTGCCCCAATTAGCACAGGCACAGGACAGGACAAGCATGGCTCAGCCATTTTCAGGACCAATTTCCCTTCTCTGTTGCCAGGATATCCTACCAAGACCTGAAGGGAACACCACATAGGCAAAACTTCACGTACCAAGCCAAAAATCAACATTTGCTGCAACACATTCTTTTAAGTGGCGTTCCCAAATGCAATAACTAATGCAGAATTTATGAGGCATAAATAGCTGGTCACAACAACAAATAAAGCACTACTTGCCAATAGTAAAACCTTTCAAAGGCTGCCAGGCTCCTCTGTTTGTAGATTAAAATCAAAGTGCAAAAGGAGATGTGGTATTTTCAACCCCACTGTGGAAATGCAGCAGCAGAAACAAGAAAAGGAACCATTTCATCACTTTGTCCATAAGAACATGCCTGTCCTTGGTCAAGCTGATTCTTGCATGAGAGAAGACAGCCTAGATGCATGTGGTGAAGAGACCAAGGAGGGTATAACATAAAATCACTTCCACAAAGATTTTCTAGAGGAAAACCCCTTTACTCCATCTATATCTGTGCTTCCTGTACATTGCCTTTCTTAGAGTCTGCAAGAAATACGTGTTCTGCTGGCTCACCCCTCACATAGTGCTGCTTCACCCACGTTCAGCCAATACAGGCACAAGGAAACAAACCTACAGGAGAGGAGAGCCCACTTGAAGCAGATCGCCTGTCAAAACATAGCTGCCATGAAGAACGGCTTGCAGTTGAACAGCCACCCAAGAACTGCTTGGCAAAGTAATTTTGAGCTGATGTAGCTGAGAAAATGTGGGTCTGTTTGCAGATCATTTGTCAGGCAGAAGAGCATGCCAGACTGACGCTGTGCTGTCAGAGGAGCGCAGTGTGACCTGATGCTGAAAGGGCACGAGAGCTGGGACCTGGCTGTTGTTTAGGCCCTTCCAAGCACCTTGACCTGCACTTTGTTTCTGTTCCAGAAACACTTCTGCTAATTACAATTTTCGGGTTTGTTTGTAATAGCAAACCAATTACAGCTGCTTTTTGTTCTCCAAATGGGGTGTTTTCAGAAAAGAACATGTGTTAGTAACAACTACTACTTAAAACAGGAAGACAAAAATAAAAATAGATCCTCTCCAGTCTTGTAGCATGGAAACAACCTCAGCATTTCAATGCTTTTCATTGCTACATTTTTTTCCTCTCTTATGCAACCAGATCAACTCTAATCAGTTCTGACTAAAGCATCTGCTTTAGCAACACCTGATCTGGAAGCCAGGGAAACCAACTGAGAGACTCCTACTTGTTTCAGTGTACTTTGGAGAAGTTTCATGTTGGATTAACCAGTAAATCCAGTCAAAAGACCTAGAGAATACCCTAGAGAAGGGTGAAAATAGTTCACGCTCCCCCAAAAGGAGTGAAGCAAAACCTGAGGGTGGGATCAACCCCCTTTCACTTGCTTGCGACTTGCAGTAACCTGATGTACATTAGATCAATTTATGACAGAAGGAGCCAACTCAGCCAAGCCCAAAGTGGCTCCGCAGCCCTGCTATTCCTGTCCTGAGAGCCTGATTCATTTATTGCACTGTTTTTCATGCATGCTAAAATCCCCTTTATTCTCCTCTGTGCAGCTGTTGCCTTTGATTGTACAGAAGGGATTTCTAAATGCTTATTTACTACCATCCTCTTATAATTCCTGTATCTTGGAGGAAAGACAGACCAGTTCATTTTGAAGCAGGATGTTCATCTTTTCAACAGCTAGCGTAGACTGAAGCATCAATAAATTAAAGGTTCTAGGGATTAATTGATTGGAACAAGGTTGGTTAACTTTATGACTAAATGGGAGCTAATCTGCTAGCAGGCAGACTGGAGCTGGGTTACATTTGTACTCGGTGAGTTTGGGCTGTGAAAATGAAAAATTGATGATGATAATAATAAGACAAACAGGGAAGCTGAAGGGAAAAGGAAAAAAAACACGAGGTTTTTCTCCCTAAAGAGAACGCACACAGGCTCTGTTAGATCGGAAATGATATCTCCCTCGACCTCTTTTCTTTGTGAAAATCACTACTTCTGAAACAGAAATTCTACTGAAGGAAAGATCCTATTATCAGCAGCAGTCACATTTCACAGCAATGTGATTAACTGCCGGTCACATGCTTCCCTTGCTCACCACTTGTAGACAGCTCAATAATTCTAACGAGGAAAGAAGAGCGTCTTCCTTCTTTCCTTTCTTCCTTCCTTCCTTTCCCTCTCCCTTCCCTTCTTCCTTTCTTTCTTCCTCTCCCCTCTCCCCCTTCAGACTTCCCTTACAAGGCAGGCAGTTGAGATTGACCCTTAAGGAAAACCCTGCTGGGACCTGAATATCACTTATCAAGTCTTAATACGCTGTCCTGTTCCAGGCTGATGTGAAGCGCGGCAGCCGCATCTCAGAACTCTCCCCTTTTCAGAACAAAACCAGTCACCTTGGCCAGGAAATGTAGTACCTCCATCACAGTCACACTTCAATCACCAGCCTCTCCCTTGTCTCAGCTCCTGGCCTTGGTTTGGAGTATTTACAGCCCATCTGTCTGTCTCAAACACACTTCTCACTCAAGAGGGAAATTAATCTCTCCTTCTCTCCCTTCTCTCTGCTTTCTCTCTCCTTCTCCCTCCCCCTTTCCCCCAGCACTTGCAATTTGCCATGAGCAGCTTCCCTTTTCTCATCTGAAATTCTCGATGACTTTGAGAATTGACTGCACCCACACACCTGGGCACGGTGAGAGATAATTGATTGCATTTTTATTTTGTCTCTTCCCTAAACTGTTTTCCTTGCTAATGGCCAGTTCTCAGCCATTATTTTTTCTTTTTAACTGACACTCTTGTGTGAGGAACTGAGGGAAAGGAGGAAATAACCAGCTGCTGAATATCGTCTCCTCTGCTTCTCTAAGGAATTAAAAGCTCAGTGAGTGATGAGCATCTTGCCTGGAGATGGATCGGATCTCACAAGGTCCAGGTGATAGAAAGCTTTGCAGGCAGTCTCTCTGGGGCTTTGCAAGGAGGCATGTCCTGTGGCACTGTTAAAAGCAAAGGTCACACAGCCAGTACATAAAGGCACTTCGAGGTTTTCATGTTTCACCATCAAGACTTAACTTACTGCTTCTGCACCCTCTCTCCAGACTGAGCGGACTCCATGTTCTACATGCAGGGAAACTTGAGGCATGGTGGAGAAGGGTGATTTCCGTGAAATCTCATGAGATGGGAGGCACCACAAGTGGCAAAGCACAGGACTGGGAGCTCAAATATGCTGCTTTTACACCCAGGTTATCCAGCCTGTATCAAGTGAGAACAGAGAACCCAAAATATTCAGATATGGACACTGACCTTGGTTCCTAAAGACAAATGAAAGCTCTTAAAAAGACAGCCAGATTTCTGAGCTAAATGCTGTCTGTCATGTCTCTGACTCAGTTTCCCCATGATACTAATAATAGGCCAATTTGACTGTGAATCTGCCTCTCTTCATCAAGAGCAGCTCTCTTATGCCTTTCAGGCTGAAAGGATATTACTAGCACATTTGTTCCCAGCCAAGCCTGTGTCTCTTCCTATCATCTTCATGTGGAAGAGTAAAAGGTACATCAATATTGGTTAATCTGATGAATGACTAAAAAGAAATATTAAATACCCCATGAGGAAACCTGTGCTAACTAGAACTGCTCTAACTCATGGAAACTGAAATATAGAGGATGTAGTGGAGACAATGGAGACTGAAAGTAGGATGCAAGGATACAGGATGGGTTTCATAGGAGGAACAACACGGAACTGGTGAAACAAAGTCACCAGTTTAACCCAGAAGGCATCTGCTGGCTGGTGAATACTTCCCACTTGTGTCTACCTCTGTGAGGGTTTGCTTCTTGATAGGTGAAAGTTGTTCTTCTTGCTGTGTGATGGCTCTTACTGCAGGAATGTGCTGAGGGGAAAGCACAAGTTTCTGGGGTGTTGGGGCAATCCATGTGCAGCTGAACACCCAGCAAGATCAGTCTGGAGACAGATGGCAACTCAGGAAAAGCCACTTTTCAAATGACACACAGTCACTTGACCCTCAAATCCTGACAGGCAGGTTCTGCATATCCAGATTGCTTGGAGCAACTGAACACACCCCTGGGCAAACTCACATTTATATCGTACAAAACCAGTAGTAACGGGAAAAAAAGTCCATGGTTTAGGGGAAATCATGAGCACCTTGTAAAGCATTTCTCTTTGAGAATCTGTCTAGCTATGCAAAGGATAGAACTGGGGCTGCAGAGGAAAAGGACTGGATTAAACTCTGCAGTATGAACATGCCTCTGATTTCCACGCTATCGATGGCCAGCAAGATCCTGGCACTGAAATCAGCCTTCAGCTTAATCCTATACCTGTGAGCTCAAGATTGAGGGAACACTTGAGAGAATTTGCAGTCATACAAGATTTCTGCAGCACAAGATGACAGAAATCCTGTGAAGTAACGGCATTTTGCCAGGCTACCTCCCAAAACCTAAAGCTATTTTGACATTGCAGAGTTTAAAATCTACCCATTGGTTTCCTTTCAGATCTGTACAGCAAAACTGATCCAAAAGAAACTTCTTCTCATCCATTACTATAACCTGCCTGGCAAAATGTGAGTTTGCACTTATGTGGGCCAAGCCAATTTGCCTCAAGTCTCATAAGGCCAAAGCTCCTCTAATGTTTTGCTAATCTGTAACAGCCAGGAACATCCTTCACTTCTAATCTTCCCAGCACAGATCAGCTGATTACATAGATCAAATACTGGTGTCAGAGATGAGCGAGAGCAGGAACAGTGGGAAATACGATTTAGCCCCCACCTTCATTTAATTTCTATGATCAAAATGTTTCCAAACACAGTTATGTCCAAGGATATCCTGAAGTTGTATGAAGGTGTCAAGCAGAAACTGGACCCTTCTTTTCTCTTAGCCCCTTGCAGAAAACAGAAAGGACAGGCTGGTGCTTCCAGCAAGGCAGAACTTCCTAAGGAGCACTTCCTGAGGATTCATCTCTGAAGAATTTCAAGGCAAGGCTTAACCAGCAACAGCATTTAGAGAAGGGCAGATGATATCTTTTAGAGACAATGTTGGTTTGTTTGAACTATTCATCCTTTTCATACAAAACTGTTTCCTTTCCCTTCTATTTCAGGAAGTACATAGTTCCTCTCCAGTTTTATACTCCTAGATGTTTATATAACCTTCACTGAAGGATCACAGATTTAAGCATAAACATGTTTGATTCTTTCCTTTCACCTCATGTATAGATTTCTCTAACTGCAAGGATGAAGAAGTGGTCCCCAGGGCAAGCTCCTCTCTCATCAGCTTGCAGTGACCTTTGGTCACAACCTCTGGCTTTGGCAAATGTATGCAGGGCTGCAGTCCTATACAGTTTAACATTCCCTTTAAAAGTCAAACCTTCTTGTTATTTATAGCCAGTCTTCAGACAAACGCAACCATTTCTGGTGTGCTGACCTGCTGCAACCTGCCCAGGTTTCATGGCTATCCCCAGCACTACCCAAAACCATTTCCAGTGCTGGTGACTGTCAGCAAGAGTTCCCTTTCACCACCTCTACACACAGCTCTATTCCCAGACTTGCCCCATGGCCAGCAATTGGCAATTTCTCTATTTGGTAACTGAAGATCAGCCTCCCTTTTTCTGAGTGCTCCATTAATAGCACTCCCAAGCAAAAGGACAGAGAGTTTCAAACCCCAGCTCAGTGGGAAGCCTTCCTCTGTGTCCAGCAGGTCCTGGATCAGGCTTCTAACCAGGTAGTAATTACTTGGAAAGAAATAACTGTTCTACTCTTTGGAACTAGCTGAGGGCAGAGAATCATTCACAAGTGTTAACCCTGATGCTGCTCCACTAGCAGCTCGGCTCCCTTCTTCCCTTACAACATTACTTTTGGGATCAGCCATCTCAAGCACTGGGTATGACCTTCTGCACTCCTGTGGGAAAGGAAAATCATAAAATTGGAAACCCAAAAGATGAAATCTCCAATGGGCCACATGCTTCTGACTCTCTCATACAGGATTCTAGTCTCTGCTGTAAGGCTGGAGGTGTTTTTAGTTTTCTTTTTTACAAATACATTTAATACCATAGGGAAAATGCAATAAGCAAACCATTTAATTAGCAGGTACTGCAGAAAGCAAGAAAAGAGCAATGCTGTAGAGAGTGACTGGATTTTCTCTTCATTTATTTCACACAGACAGAAGTGTTAGTGACAGCAAAAGAAGTAATTCCTGGAAGAATATTTTAAGAACAAAAAAAGCCAAAACACCCAACCAAAACCCCTTAGTACTAGCTGTTTGTAGGCAGCATGCAAAATGAGCAATGCTCTACTTGGCCCAGACAGTATTTGATCTGTACTAGAACCATCCTCTTTGGGATGTCATATAAATGCAATTGATCCTTCCATTGAAGCACAGGAGATTTACACTGATCACACCCAGGCTCACTAATTAATGTCCCCATATGGCAGCAGGGAGAACAGACTTTTGGAGAATCAGTATATACGTTATGTACAGAGATTGATTTTTTACATTTCTCTTTCCTTAACTGGAGTCCAAACGAACAAACATTTTAATCTCTACAGATACTCCAAAGCTGCAGTTCCTCTTAGTGGTCTGACTTTGGTTGGAGCCATGATGGAGTCACTGCCATGACTCCACTGTAGTAGAGACCTATCAGGTGGTACCTGAGAACCACCAGCCTTCAACCTGTGGCCCACCCAATGCTGCTCTGCAGTGTCCTGAACAGACAAAACCTGATTTGTATGTGACCTGAATACAGTTTAATGACAGCAGAGCACTATGAAATCCAGAAAGATTTGACTGGTTCCTGTCCAAAAAGGTTTACCATTCTCACAGTAGTCACATGCCCTTTTAAAACAGTCAGATATTCAATCCAGAGATGATTCAACTATGTTCTACTACCTGGCAAAGCCACAGAAGATACAAAGCCTACCTGGGAAAAGGAGTGAACAAGCAAGTACCCAGTATAGCTTAAAATTTGTGCTGCTTCTTATGGAAGCATATTTTCTTCTGGAGCAGGTAAGGTCTGAGTGAGCTGTTCTACATAGAGCACCATAGCCACTCTGCCAGTAGTTAGGCTCTGAACCTGCCAGAGCTAACAGATAAACAATATGTGATTACTGTGTTTGCAAATGCAGGCATGTTGGGACTCTTGTGTAATGAGAGGTATCCTTAGCCGCAGAGAAGTGAATTTAATGACATTTAGTAGGAACAGCTACAAGAACAGTGTGATGGAAACATCAATTACTCTGTAAATGAGAAGAATCAGACCCTGAATAGTCTGAGGAGAAAGAGGAGGAGCCCACTGAGAAAGCATGTGAGAGAGAAAAGACAGCACAGGTATTTAAAGTCAGATACTACCAGTACCTGAGGCTGCAGGAGGCTTTACAGGAAAAAGATGCAGAGAGATCCCAAAGGCCTACACAGTATTCCCTTCCCAATGACCACCCCCAAGAAACGAGGGAAGAGGCTGTGTTAGAGCTCCAGCATACTCACCTACATCCAGAGAGGCTCAAGTCTAACTACTATAAAACACTAGAGGCTGGTAGGTGAAGGTGGAGATGAACAAGCATTTGAAGTCTGTTCCTGTCATGGCCAGAAGCTCATAAACACATATCCCTAGCTGTGCCACAGGCTTTAATATGGATTGGTCCTGGGCTTTAGAGAAGGCAATAAAGTCAGGTGGGCACCTGCAAAAGGCTGGAGAAGGTCACCTTGGAACAGATAACTATTTGGGAAAGTACATCCATCATGCAGCTGAAGGGACGTTGTGGTCTTTCCATTTGTCAGTGGAAATGTGTCCACAAGACATAACCTGCTGCCAGGTTTGGCATCCTTGTTGTATGTTTTCACAGAGAATCAAGGCACTCAGTGGGCTACTGAGAGGTCTTTACTTTTCACCTCTAAATCAGGTCCCTCCAGATGAGGGCTAGGACACAGTACAAAGGGTAAGTTCTCCCATAGATACTTTGGGGGGGGGGGGGCGGGGCGTTAATTCAACAGTGAATTCACATACATTCACAACATTC
>JBCJKH010047358.1:18278-30166 GCA_039877255.1 Loriculus beryllinus
CCCCCCCCCCCCCCCCCCCCCCCCCCCCCCCCCCCCCCCCCCCCCCCCCCCCCCCCCCCCCCCCCCCCCCCCCAATTCAACAGTGAATTCACATACATGCACAACATTCTCATCAGAAGATATAAAAGCAATTCCTTGTATGTATCACACCATTCACAGCATCTCACAGCCACTCTCTGGAGCATTCAAATACAGCACAGTCAGACCTATCAAGACTTAGAGACACTGGGTCACCTTTTGATGCACAGTTACTAGCCTTTCCCTGCACCCTGGTGGCCTGGCTGGTAATGGATGTTTCTGGGAAGAGCCCAGAAACACAGAAACTGTCTCACACTGATGGCATTATAGAGCATTGTGCTCTGAAGAGGACGGCCTGCACTCAACCACTCTCTAGAGCAAAGCAAACTGGAGGTAGCTAAAAGCACCCACTTCTTTAAGGAAACCTAAACCTGCCACCTAGAATCTGGGGGTGATCCTTTTGAAACACATGGTAAATAGCAGTCTGTCTTGCTAACACTACTCCTTCGACTTGGGCAAACACTTCTGCCAGGGCTGGAAGACAGTGTTGATGATGCAAAGTTCCTAAGCTAGGAATTTAATCACTTGGGATTGTGTTGCTCTACTCCTGCCTCATACCCTCAGGCAAAACTCACTCACCTGCCTCACTGAAGCAAGTCAATCCCTTACTGTTTTCTGTAAAGAATATAAACGCCTCTAAGTGACAGCAGTTGGGTTGTCTCTGTCAAATGTTTTCTACTATTTCATGACACAGTCAGTGGATACTGGGACAGACAAAACCATGAAGTAAGATCTTTTGAGCTCAAGCCATCAGTGTTGCAAGAAGAGCAAACAAAAAGAGGGCATTTGAAGCATGCACAATTTCATTTCTATGAGCATCAAGCCTGTAATGCACATCACAAGGTTTTCCATATGTATTCACATCATAGCATGTAGATGTAGCTGTGCCCCCCATTGTCTTGGCTGACCAATGTGGTCAAAATGGAATTGACCCAACCTGGGCTTGTCTTTGCATACCTTGCTTCATGCCCACTTGTGGAACAAAGTGCCCGTAAGTTTAGAAACAATCACTGCTTACCCTTTTCAAAGCCCCAGTAGAAATGGAAAAAGTGAAAAAAGAGGAAGAAAAGAAACAGAAAAAAACCCCAACAATTTACCTTAATGATACAGTTTGGTTAAAAATTAAGTCTTGAAAATTTGGAAGATAAAGCCCACTTTTTGATTCACAGACCAGCTGCAGCACAGCACACCTAGGCCAGGCTGGATGGGGTTTTGAGCAACATGGTCTAGTGGAAGATGTCCCTGCCCAAGGCAAGGAGTTGGAACTGGATGAGCTTTAAGGTCCCTTCCAACCCAAACAATTCAATGATTCTATGCATAAAGTGTGGTTGTCTGCCTCATTTGCAAAAGCACCTCTCTCCTAGCATGGTGATGACTATACTCTTCTGTAATTCAGTTTAATTGAAATTCTATGCCTGTTAAATTCTGAGTCCTGTATCGATCAACATATGTCAACTGTGGAAAATTGTACTAAATTGTCTTGTTTTACTCTGCAGCATTCAACTGTCCATTGGTGTCTGAAGTTAGTTTATTTCACCTACTCAAAATTGGACCTGAACTGATATTACATCTAGAATTGGATTTTCTGTTCTTGATTTTTAATAACTAGGATTTGTACCACACTCAGAGATAAATAAAGCCAGCAATTTGGGCCATGAATCCATCAAATCTTACTCATGAAGCAGAGCCTTGCCTGGTTAGGAGGTGCATGCGAAGCCTCCCAGGACCAGTCAGCTGTTGTACGAGATGGTGCTGGAGTTTTGACAAGCAGTACTCTCCCCTCTCTGCTGGCCCTGAACTGATCCCATTACATAGGTACATGGCACTTAAATATGCTTCTGACTCTATTTTTCACAACAATATTTTCCAGGCCTTCTTTTTCTGTTAGGAATGATCCCCTGGGGCTTCCTACAAGAATGATGAAACTGAAATGTCACATCCCTCACACTGGGACATGCAATCTTCTAATCCTAGCAAGATTCTCCCAAATATAAAACAGGAAAAGAAGGATAAAATTATGTCAGTATATATGCAGAAAGCAGATAAAGCAATAAAGAGACACAAATGTTCTTGCTGGTTACTATACCAGCATGAAGTATAAGCGAACTGTCATGGGATCATCGTTTGGGGCTTTTAGCACACCAGTCACCACAGTCTTCAGGAACCATAATTCAATATCTCATATTCCAGAAATGGAAAGAGGTTAGAGATCACATTTCAGAGGTTAAAGGCTCTGAAACTCTCCATAGGTGAATTTTCCATCAGAGCAGTTCTCTTTGTGGAGCTAACAGGTGACTTGTAGAAGAGGCAAAATCTCTTTTGTTCTGCAGCCTAGTACTGAGGATACTCCACTGTGTTTCTGAAATGAAAGTGAATTGAAGGCATTGAATGATTACAAACAGACTTTGGGATCCAGAAAGTGTTGCTGTATGAATATTTTCTCTTTTGGATTTATTTCAGCTGTTAGTAACTATCAAGTTACTTTTTTTCTCCCTCCAGTCACTGGATAACAAAATCTTTCTGCAAAACAACAAACCAAAGTAGTTTGCCATTCTTTACGATCTTTTGTACTTGCTGTTCCTAGATTTTCCAGGTTACCTGTCTATGGCCTAACCTCAAAAGCTGGCAATGGTGAAACTGCAAAGAAGAATTGGCCAGACAAGATACAGAGGATGAGACAGAATCAGTTTTACCTCTCTGTTGCTAGACAGAAACTGCCTGTAGTTGTCTCTTCCATTTTGTTAGCCAATATAAAGACAATTAAGTGTCCCACACTGGTTCTTCCCAGAGAATAGGATGTTGCTTTAGGCTGACATATTTCAGCAAGGAAGATCTTCAATGAATTCTACCCACTTGCTTTTGAGGAAGGGTTATAGGAACAGACTGAGCAGTGTTATCCACGACAAGATTGGAACAGACACTCTGAGATGAACAGCTCCCTTATCATAGAATCATACAATGGTTTTGGTTGGAAGGGACCTTTAAAGGTCATCTAGTCCAATCCCCCTGTAATGAGCAGTGACATCTTCAACTACATCAGGTTGCTCAGAGCCCTATCCACCCTGACCTTGAATGTGTCCAGGGCTGGTGCATTTACCACCTTCCTGGGCAACTGTGCCCGTGTTTTGCCACATTCATCATAAAATATTCTTCCTTTTATCTAGTCTGAGCCTACTCTGCTTTAGTTTAAAGCCATTATCTACTGCTACGGGCCCTACTAAAAAGTCTGGGGAGACTTATAAGCCCCTTCTAAGTATTGAAAGGCTGCAATAAGGTCTACCTGGAGCCTCCTCTTCTCCAGGGTGAACAACTCTGACTCTCTCTCAGCCTGTCCTCACAGGAGAGGTGTTTCAAGCTCTGATAATTTCTGTGTTCCTCCTCTGGACCCCGTGTCTTTCTTGTCCTTCAAGCAGTACTGTCATAGATGAGGGCTACGCAAAGATTTAGGCTAAGTTTTCCCCAGAGGATGCCAAAATCCTACTATGTGACATCACTTGCATCTTCATTGAATAATAGAACAGAATCACTGAATAGTTGAGATTGAAAGGGACCTCTGAGTGTCATCTAGTCCAACCACCCCTGTTCAAAGCAGGCTCGACTACAGCAGGTTGCCCAGCCAGATGTTGAATGATGGAGACAACACGGCCTGCATAAGCAACCTCTTCAGTTGCAGTAAAAAGTTTTCTTATGTTTAAGTGGAGTTTCCAGTATTTCCATGCTGTTTTCTTCTTGTACCCAAGGCAGCAGCTATAGCACACAGCAATTTCCACCATGAAGTTTTTAACAAAATTATACCACAGATGTCCATAAAGACTAACTAAGGCTCTGATTTGACCTGGTTTTTTTTTCCATAGACATCCTTAAATTACTGTGCTTGTGCCCATTTCAATTCTGCTCCCCCTGTCTGGAATAGAGCAGCTCCATGCCCTCTAGTCTTCTGCACATACAGACTCTCTTTCTTAACACTTTTATGTTCTCTGGGCTGGTAAAAGCACTTCAAAATTAGACCCTAGCTCAAACAGGGAATGTTTATTCCACTCACAAATTTAACCCTCCAGCTGGGCATGGGCAGGAGATCCAGGGAAGTAAATTGCCTGTCACAGAGCTTCTCTGAGTCACACAGATGATCACATGGCCACTGGGCCTACATCTGCAGTCTAGTAGAGGAGCTGAAATCAAACGGACCTCTTAAAATGAAATTCAAACACACAGACTTTTAGGAAAAGGCTGTTTGATGTTATATGACTTCTCTATCCACCCTGGGTTGCTCTGAAAGCTCCTGACAGATGGGTACTGCCTTTTTCCTGGAAGAAGCAATGGGGATCCCTGAGCCTCCCGTCCCAGTCCATAAATGCAGACCTTGTTATCACACCCTTAGAGCTTTCTTCATGTCTCAGACAAATCCACTCTTCACTCCTACTCCCAGCTACTACAGCTGTGGAGGTTATTCCCCTCCTCTTTGTAGTCATGCAGGTATTTAAAGACTCAAACATGTTGTCCCTCTATCCAGCTTGTTCTCAAGCTAAACAACCCTGAGTTCTTTGGACCTCTCCTTTCAAATCCCATTTTCCAGCTCTCCGTTTGTTTCTGCAGCTCTTCTTATCCTGACCTGCATTTTTGTGAATGAACACTCCATAGCTGTGACCTAATTAATGCTGAGAAAAGCATAGGGGTCATTCCAGTGCCTATGTTATGTTGGGGATCCACAGTTTCCAAACCCTTTTCATAACGTTTGCTGCCTGCCTCAGTCTGTACAGCTGATTCTTCCTGCTTGTGTATGAATTCCTCCTTTGCTTTCACTGAATTGCATCCTCCCTCCCTTTCATTTCTCTTTCTCAGAACGTTTCTCCAATTTGTTTGATCTTCTCAAGTGGAAGCTCTTGCTCTGAGCAGCCTCTACAAACACACGGTGCACTTGAAATTCCCCAGTGTTAAAAATATATGCTTGACTGTAAAGCAGTCTACTTTTCATATGGAAATAGCAGCTCACTGGGACAAAAGTGGCATTGCATTGTATTGGCATGCTGAAGCAATCCGGGAAAAAGGAAAAAAAAAATAATACTTTTCAAAAATAAGAATACAAAGTTAAATAAATAAATAAAGCCAATGGTATTGAATTTATAAACATATCAAAAACTTCCTATGCAGAGACATTTACTTTCCATGCAAAAGTAGTTTCTTATCTGCTTTTATCTCCATGCTATGTGCTCCCTAGACATCTCAGGGGACTGCCTGGTTGATACGTTATTGATTTCACCGGTACAGTACAGAACTGACACGCACTCCTTTAACAAGTAGCACAACTACACACTCACCGGCCATTGGCCTCAAAAAGCCATTCTGTCCTCTTTTTCCTGCTCTCCTATTGTGTTTTCAACTACCACTGACAGGTACTTTCAGCCACCTTCTCTTTTATGCTGTATAGGGGAAGCAGCAGTAATTAATTCTAATCACAGGGAAGAAAAAAGCAACTGTACAACAGGCTCAATGGAAATATATGACCAGAAACTCCCCCCCTCATGCTCCTGTCTGCATCCGTAATGCACAAAGAAATGTGAATCCAAACAGGAGAGGAAATGCACCTCACTCAATAGTTTCTTCTTGTAGTAGACCAGAAGTGAAATAGAGAAAAATGAAAGCTTTGTTTGAGTTTCCAAACAATGCATGTGTAAATGCCTCAGAGTGAATGTACATGTTAAATGGTCAGCAGAACCCTGGGAACACTTCTGCTGCCAGGCTGGGACAGATTGATAGACCCCCTAAGGACAATACTCACTTTCTGATACTGCTCAATCTGTGATACTTGTGCATGATACAGACATGGTTTGTCAGTATGTGTAGGCAGAGACCAGTGATAGTATGCTTTAGGGTTGATTAAAGATAACCACTCCAGGGCTATTTAGGATATAAATATTAGCAAAGTGATACTTAAGAGGTACCATGTTTTCTTCAGCTTATTCTTCCACACTTCTTTCTGCAAAGATTTTTAAGCCTTGTGAATTTAAACTCTCCTGTGAGTTACTGAATCCACCCCATTCCACACACAGCTTGCCCAGGTAGAGACAAATCAGGGAAGTTTTAAGCATCTGTGCCCAAAGCAGTTGCCTCGTACACCAAATACCCCAATACAATTGGACACCTCTTAGCAAATTGACAGTTTTCTTTGCCAGATGCATTACCTGCATCATTCCACAAGATCCATCAGGTCAAGCCTTGCCTGTCCTTCAAGCCACATTTGACTGCAAGCGTGGTGTGCTAAACACCTCCCTCAACAGCACCTCTGAAAGCAATGACATACCCAGTCCTTTTTTCTTTCAAGACACCCATTGAAATAGCTTTCTGAATAGTATTCGTCTTCACTGAGGTTAACAGCTCTGTATCTGTGGCATAAAGTTACACAAGTCCTCTTGTCTTTAGAGATATTAAATCCTCTTTGTTCACCTGTTTTATGCATCTTGTGGGAAAGCATGGAAACATGAATCTGCCAACTCCACCTCTGGCAGCAATGAAGTGAAATCTTCTATTTTCATGAGCAAAGTGAGTTAAGGGGAACAGGAAACAGTTTCTACCACTTTAAGAACATCTCTGATGAAAGCGTGCCCAGCAAGAACCTTCCATCGTGCGTTTGATCCTTACAGACTTCAATTTGGACTCGGTTGGAGAAGCACTCTGTGTAACAGAAAGGACAGCATAACTTTGTCTCCTCTCAGTCCAGGTTGCAAAACAAAGCCAATTCTTTCTTTACCAGCAGTATCCCACGCACTGACACTGCATTGTGCAAAGCATACATTTCAGACTAGCAGGGTTCCCCAGCCAGGCTGCTTTTACAATGGAGAAGCAGTATCAATACTCCAATAAAAGGGATAACAAAAGGAAACGGCAGACATGATTGGACAGAAAGACTTCATGACAAAGTGCTTGATTCACTCAAGGGTGATATCTGCACAGACACAGCAGGAGGAATTCCGGTATAACAGCCGCACTGAGTTTGAGTGGCTAAATCAGAAAGATGCTAAGTCTGAGGCCTCTGATGGACAAACCTGGTGTGCTCATCTTGGTATCCAGGCCCTGGTGTTTAACCCCTTAGCTAGTGTAAGGTTAAAACATTATCTCATTTCTAGAATAGTGACAGGCATGCCACTAAACAAGCACGGTTTACTCATGGAAGGAAAGAGACACTACATTCTTTTAAGAAATACCAAAGGTAGAACAGTACCTACGTAGTGATTTTAGAAAAACAGCTATATAAAAATAAACAAGAAAAAAAAAATCAACGTTTTGCCTGCTATAAGTAAGCTGATAGATCTCTCCGAATACAAGATGTGTGTTTCTTCATTTAGATATCACCATCTTTGGGCCTAAAGCAAGTCTCTCAATAGCCTGACAACAGTTTTATGCGATTTGGTACAGGGATTTAGGCATGTTTTCCTTTTAATTAGTGATGGCTCTAAATTTCACAGCATGCTTTGAAATTCCATACCTACATTACATTTTACACCCTTTTTTTCTCTCCAATAAAAGCATATGAACTGGAATAATCTTACAAAACAGCATTAATACTTTCTTTCTCAAAGGATCCAAAATGTTCTAGACTTCTACTTACCACTAACAAGGAGCTACCTCTGCAGTAAAATATGAGTAACTGCTTAGCAGCATACAGTAACACTTAAAAGACTTTAAGACAAGAATGAAGAGCAAGGAGCCTGCATGAGGAGTTCAGAGAGAATAGAAGTTCATTCCTTCTATTGTACATTCATGTGCATTCACAATTTGGCTAAGAGCTGCTAGAACATCAAACAGTAATGTCAGTATTACACACCATATCATCCAAAGGCATATGGATTTTAAGAAAAGAAGCACTGACTTATTTCTACATCCTCTGAGCCAATGGAAGACAGGCAGTTACTTCAGCAAGCACACACAGAGTTCTGTGGGTTCAGAAATACTAAATGGAGAAGTCTTGAGAAGTAAAAGGATGGACTTCACCCAACCTTCTGGATTCATGGAAGCTCCTAAATAAGCAGCTCTTTTAATGCCCCACTTCCGAGTGGGTACAAGTGGACTCTTCTTAGCTATTCACGGTCACTTTTACTTCTGGTTTCTACCAGAACATAGAGTAAGAAGAGCAACAAAAGCATGTTATGCCAAGAAACACTTGGTTTACCCTCGGGGTACACAGAGTCAATGGTCTTTGGAGCAATTTTGACTGGTATTTATTTCTACTACTTAGTGTAGGCACTCAAGGAAACACTTCTTGTGCTATTTCAGTAGCTTTAGCATCATACTGCATAGAAGTTAAAAATTTCTCTGTCCTCATCTTTCTAACATATCACTGGAATGACAGAGACAGGAAAAGAACTCAGGAAAATACAACGTGTGACTGACTAGCTAGTGGCTTGCATAAAAGGAAACAAGGGAGATGTAATTTTAGGTATTTTATTATACTCCAATTTTCACTCAATCTGATTGTAGCCAGCCATTTTCAGAGCCAATACTTTCTTTCAGAGAAGCTTCAGAAGCAGGGGCTTTTCTTTTTTATCAATATGAGAGTAAGTTATTGTGGTGTTGATTTATACGAAGGAGCAGGTGGAATAACTTGAGGCCAACTTGAAGCTTTACCATTTAATAAGCAACGGGCAAATGCCACTCATTACTGCATGGTATGCTGGGGAAATGCTACTTGCTATTCTGGTTTCCACAAAAGAGCCAATGCTTTTGTAAAGAATGTTCATGTTCCTGCAGGTGAGAGAAACTCAGATGATATGAAAAACATTGGTTAATCAGGTAAGTGTCCCAAAAGTATATCTATCCAATCTAAACATACATACCATTAGTAATGAATACTGGCTGATGGGCCTAGCAATGCATTTGCTCTCATGTCAAGCCTTTCACTTCCTCTTAAAATCTTTAAAAATCACACAAGAGTTCAGGTTCTCCATAATTAAAGGGCAGTAGTTGGTATCAGAACTACCAAAGGACTCTTATTTTTCAGTTCTTCCATCACTAATTGAATTACCAGAGTGGTCATTATGTTCTTAATTGCAAATTTCAGGTATTTTTGCTAGATCCCCCACCTTTTTCTTTTATAAGATATAGGGTCTGTGCATTCCTCTGTGCTGCAGCTGAGATTTCATATTCCAGGCCATAGAGTGAAGCGACACTGACTTGGAAGGCACAAGACATAAGTTCTGTTCTCAGCTCTGCAATTTATTTCCTATCTGACTTTGCACATCCCTTTTCCCATAATACATTTGTACTTCTAAATTGTACAGACTATCAGCAAGGATGGCCTTTCTCTTCGTGTTTGTATCTGGCATCACTCAATAGAGCTCCTGTTTCCTCTTGAGTCTTGAGCAGTATTGTAACTCAAGCAATTAAGAAGAGCAAAAAGCCTGATTATTCTGCATTAGAAAACTCTGTAATGGAGCTAACACTGTGCAGATGGGAGAACAGAAACGTCATACGACTATTTTGCTCCATTACACAACAAAGAGTCAACTGGGAGCAGCTCTCTAACAAGCTGGATGTTAGCAATTTTTTGTCCAGACCACTCAGCAAATACTGATAAATAACAAATGAGTATGCATTTACGAGTGATTTATTAACCAAAACTAGGAGCTAATGTTGTAGCACAAACTATACTAAAAACAAATGGGTGTGCTGTCACCAGTAGAGGCATCTTGTGGTTATGGCGACTTGGATTGCACTCTGCAGGGCACAGATTTTGCTCTGCCTTCATACAACAGTTAGCACAGTGGGATCCTGGACCATTATGGGATGTCATGAATGCTAAATTAACACAAATACATATTTAGGAAGGTGCAAATGACAGATGTTTTGTGGACAGCCAGACTGTCCTGTTTGGATTACACAGTTCTGCTATAGCCCAGGCTGTTCTAAGAAAATACTATAAAGATGCCCAGGATATTTTCAGGACCTGTCTCATGCAATATTTAAGCAACTGAAGTGATTGGAAGCACTGCTGGTATTAGAGAGCATACTTTGCTGGATTCATTTGTGAGCTGTTGCATACAGAAATCTCAGCACGCAAGAGATCCAGAATCACAGGTAATATCTGACAGAGGTCTTTATATCTTAAAAATCCAGCCATCAGCATCTGTTGAGATGGGCTCTGTTTTAGATGAGAAAAGCTATTGATCAAACTACAGCTTTAGCTCCATTTACCACTTAAATACACACACAAACAACTAAATACATTACAGAGCTGAATAGCATTTCAAATTATATGAGTTTCTGCTTCCAAAAGCACTTAAAAACATTATCCACAGACATATATATATATATATGTTTGCAGTCTTTAATTGACATTGTTTTCCCAACTCCTTCAAGTCACCTGTAATATCAAGTCAATTAAGTATTATTTTCCCAACCTATTTACTGAGCTACCTAGCAATCAATCCACCTACATGCAGAGAGAACAAATGCTCATGGGGGATGGTAGAGCTTAAAAAACTGCTGAAACACTGTCAGCTTTCTCCAGTGGCAGCCAGGCTCATAGCTTTGCAGGATTACACAGCCTGACATCTTGCAGAAAATAAGTCCATGGGATAAAAGCTCCATATTCTGACAGCGCCATTCCTTCTCTGCAAATCAATACACTCCTGCATGGAATACTGTTGCTAGTTCAAGTTATACACATGCTAAATATGTTTTGGATTACACTGGTTTAAATAAATAGATGAGAGCACATTTCTTTTCAATCTCTGTTCATGAGGTCATCCTTTAAACAGAAGCTGGTGGTGGGGAAGGACCATACATTGGAACACTCAGGTAAATCAGGTTTAGCTCCTGTCATTGTCACACACTTCTCAGCTGGCCTCAGGCATGTCATGCATGGCCTGACTTCTAAAGGGGGCTGTGCACATTGTGGAGATGCAGTAAATCCCAGGTGCTTGATATCAGCTGGTCACCCCATGTCAGCACATCCACCAGCTCACAGCATACTCAACTAAATAAACAGACATCTCTGCATTATATTATGCTTTGTTATGTGTGTGGCAGTGATGAAGGGAACAGAGATAAGATGCAATAAATGGCTTTTCTGTAAAGCTTGGAAGTCAGGGTCAGTTAGGCTGACCATTTGCAGTGTCTCACTGTGGTCTCACTCATGAGGAAGCGTGTGGGGTTGTTCAGCAGGAGAGCTTGTCCTGTCCTCTGCCACATCAGGCTTTGACATTGCTCTGAAAGGGGCTCCCGTTGGAGCTTGACATATAAGACTCATCCTGTGAGAGGGCATATGATCCCATTGACAAATACATATTTGCCCATGTGTTCTATTCCCTAACCTTGTAAATCAAAGCGTTAAACCCTTTTTTCCTTCCTGTTGTTCGTCCTGTGTCTCAAACTTCATCCCTGAGCACCAGTAACGTCCCTGGCACAAGGGGGCTCCAATTTACACAGGAAAATCTGGGTCTTTCAACGTGAACCAAACAGTAATAAACCTGAGCAGTCCGCTGTACAAAGCCAGCATGAGGCTGAAATCAGAGATGGCTATCGAGCTCTTTCAGAGTGAAAACTATTATTATTTGTATTGCTTCATTTAGTACAATGGCAAGTCATACCCCTGTACAAATACGTACATTTTCGGGCACCAAGCCAGGCACTAAAACAATAGCAACTGTGACTTGTCAGGTGAGACAAGATCAATCAGGCCAGGATTTGGAGTTCAAATTGCAATTGGAAATATATCTTCCTGGGAGCTAAAGCAAACTAAATTAAAGCACAGGTATTCACACTGCCAGAGCATCTCAAAATGAAATTTAAAGAGCTGCTTCACAGAGAGCGGAGGG
>JBCJKH010047365.1:0-17991 GCA_039877255.1 Loriculus beryllinus
TCTGATACCAAATTAACGGGAGGTTAAGTCGAGAGCTGGGGCTGCCCTTGGGAATGGGTGCTCTCTTCCCAAGAAGCGAGGGGGAGCAGGACAACGGCCCAATACCAGGGGGAAACGGCGGGATCCCCCCAAAATACCCCCATGGGGCAGTCGGGCGGAGGGAAGCTGCTGTTCTTGTTTAATGGATCTCAAACACAGCCAGAAAAGAACATTAAAGGCATTTCTAGATTTCTTTTTGATTTTGTATTTTTCTTTTTTTCTTTTTCTTTTCTTTTTTTTTTTCTTTTTATTCCCATGCTCTTACTTTTGGAAAAACAAACAAAAAAAACAAAAAAAAAAAAAGAATTAAAATCACAAAACATAACTTATAAAACAATATTTATACCGCATCCTTATCCACAACAGCATAAGTGAAACATCCAGCGTAACGTTTACCACAGGTGTGAAATACACTGGGAAAGAAGTACCGGGTGCATCTGATGTTTCTTTGTCATCTACAGGTAATAAGTATCGACAAAAAGAAAATAAGCAACAAATATGCCTGCAATAAAACTTCATATGCGCTTTGTATGAGTATTAATAAAGATCATAATTTCTTTTTTTTTTTTTTTTTTTAAGTTTTCTGGTTTTGCCAACAAGCACTTCTTAAAAGTATCTACATTTACATAAAAACACCTTAAGATAACAACACCTTAAGATCGGGGGGCGAGGGGGGGGGGGAATCTTTTTGTTCCTTGTTTTTCCTCACAGTTAGAAAAGCAAGGAACACTTTCAGCTTTGCTAAACAACCTTTCCGGACGCCGAGGCTCGCTGTTTCTTTAGCAGAGATGCAGTATCTGGATTCACTTCATAACAGACCATTTTTCGTCTCTTTTTTTTCCCCCTAGACTCTCTAAAAGAGGTTTCAGGGTTTTAGGGGTTTCTTTCAAGAGGAAAAGAACCCCTGCGTTTCAATAAAGGTGAATGATAATTTCATTATCAGGATAAGACTTTGGATGGGGAAGATGCTGAACAGTTTTCGCCTCGCTGGAGGGTTTCAGAACCGGGGATACTGCAGTCTTTTGGAAAGGATGAAGAGGTAGGAACCTTGAGCTGCTTAGGATCAGGAATGACTGGATTATAGCTTCCAACTAAAGAAAAAAACATCAAGAATCATGCATTTTAAAAACAGTTTATTCAACGGCCAAGGACAATGATCCGGCACAATGCAACGGTACATATAAATATAACCTTATATAAGTGGTTGACCCTTGTCATTATTACTTTTAATAATTTCATACCTAATATTTTAACCGTTTTCACGCAGAATCCGTTCTGCGAATGATTGTTTTTTTTTCTTCCCCCTTCCCTATTTGTTTTCGTATTTTCGGAGTGTGATTCTGGTTCTCAGTGGTAAACATTGACCAAACTCTGCCCGGGCGAAAAGCGGCCAAGAACCGTCCCACCAGCTCTTTACCACCGAGGCGTCTCCCTCCCTCCCTTCCTCCCTCCTTCCCTTTTCCCTCCCTTATTCCCTCCCTCATTCCCTCCCTCCCTCGCCGCCCTCCCCGCGGGGAAGCGGCCGCCTTACCAACTCCTGTGCAAGTTCAAGTAAACACATACAACCCGCATAATCCAGAGAAAAACAAATTGCAACTCATCCATGTACCAGATTTCGGTGTCTCTTGCAAAAGTTTTCTGGTCCGTTTACGGTTTTTGATGGTTTATTGTTATTTATTATCACTTTTTCACTTAAGCACTGTATTGGTTGCATCGTTGGTTTGCATGAATATTGTCTTATCTAGACAGTCGAAGTCCGCGGAGCTTTTTGGGGTTTATTTTTGGTGGCGTTTTGGTTTGTTTTGCCTGTTTTTTTCCTCTCTCACTTGCTCGGGTTTTTCTTTTAGCATCATCGGGTTTTAATATTTATATATTTCTTTTTTCTTTTCCGTTAAACGTCGCTTTACTTCTGCTTTGCTTTGTCGGCGATGTTTTGTCGGAGGTGGTTTGTGTCAAGTCCGTCAACTGTTGTACTGACAGGCGTTTAGACTAGAGCCGGGGCTTTGCAAACTGCTGTAGCCGAAGCTGGAGTGCTGCTTTGATTTCAGTCTGAGGCTGGCTAAGCTGGAGTTGCAAGTGTCCCGATAGACGCTGTAGGGCGAGCCCGGTGGCCCGTAGGGACAGGCCGGGGAGGACATGGCCGAGTTGAGCGAGGACCCGCTGATGTTGTTGATGTTGTTGAGGCCGGAGTTGGCCATTCCCGGCACGGCCGAGTGGCCCATACCGGAGGGCATGTTCATGGAGGGGATGCTGCTGGGCGCCGAGAACATGGACTGCGAAGAGAGGGGGCTCATGGAGTTGAAGAAGGTGAAGCTCTTGGTAGAGAGCGGCGCCGGCGTGAGGCTTTTGGTGGCCCAGTTGTTGTAGGGGTACCCGGCGTACATGTCGTCGTAGGGCTGCATCAGCCCGCTGAACTGCGGCACGTAGCCGTTCTTGCACAGGTCCATCTGCTGGTTCCTCTCCCTCTTTCTCCACTTGGCTCGGCGGTTCTTGAACCAGACCTGCGGGAGGGGAACGGCATCGACACGGCACGGTCAGAGAGCAAGCAGCCGAGCGCAGTTCCCCCACCCCGGGATGTGAAGGGAGATGGGGTCCCACTCCCTGCATCCCCCCAAACCCACAGGACGGAAAGCCAGCTCCACAGAGTGCTGCGCGCACAGCGGTCACTGCGCGCATCCCTCTGCGCTCCGCGGGATGCACGCAGCCGCCGGTCCCGGAGGGTGCCCGGTCCCCCCCTCGCCCCGCTCCAGTCAGGGCCTGCTCGCCCCGGCTCCACCGCGTTTCCGAAGGCTAATGCTGTGTAATAAAAGCCCCTTGTTAGAGATCATAAAAAGAGGGATTGGATTAGTATGTTTAGGTTTGGGGGGAGAAAAAAAATCAATCCCTGCATCGCCTTAGATACAGCCTCTGCCCTTCCATCTACTGGGATTTACAGCCATGAGTAGGAAACAGAGAAGCGGGGCGCTTCTGGTGTTTGATGCAAAAACCTGGTCCAGACTTTCTTTTATATTTATTCTTTATTTTAGCTCCTGGAAAGCGGCAGAGCCTCCCGCGATCGAAACCGGTTATTCCCAAAATTCTTCTTGCCAGGTTAAAATCCAACACTGTCCCGCCTGCCGGCTTGCCCTGGCCTGCGAGCCTCTCCAGCTGCATCCCCCCACCCAGTATTCCCGGCTTTCTCCCACTGAACCGTCGCCCCTGGCCTCCCCGCGGACACCGGAGCAGTGCGGTTCCCTGCGCCCTGCCCCGCGGTGACTGCTTGCCCTCCGCAGGGACCGGGGGAGGACAAAAGGGGGCAGCGATTCGGGCCTCCCTTCCCGGCGCAGAAATGGCGCAACCGCTATGAAACACCGGCCTGGAGGATGGAAATTTCGGGAGGGGAGGGAATGGATGGAGGAGTCTAGTTTAAAAAATAACAATAACAAAAAGAAGCCCGTATAAATAGGAAACGAAAGCCAACGTGTTCAAACCCTCTAATATACTCCTCGGAAGGTGCTTCCAGACAGGAATTTCCTGAAAATGAGGGTAATAGTTTTAATTATGGCTCCTAGACATTTTAAAGAAAAGCCCTCATAGCAAATTAAGGTTAGATTTGCAATCTGCAATCTCAGAACATCAAATCGAAAGATGTCTACAGAGAGGGAGAGCGAAATCGCACTAATAGCAACTCATATATTAGTTTTGCTCGCTCTCTCAAATGTCCCCCCAATATTAACTCTCCGGCTTTGTTTTGTTTTCAACCCAATTAGAACAATGCTTGCAGATGCATTTGTCCCGTTGCAAATGGGTGTTTACTCTTGAAAGGTTTAAAGCACAACCTCTGTAATCCGATTTGGTCACTCGGCGTTTAATTGACAAGAAAAAAAAAAAAAAAAAAAGGAAAAAAGAGGAAAAAGAAAAAAAAAAAAAGGAATTTCGGGACGTTTCCCGTTTTCTCCCGTGTCTCCGCTCACCGGTAACGCGCTCAGTCAACGGTCCAGGGCTGTGCGGCCAAGGCAAGAACCGCGCCGGGAAATGTCCCAAGGGGGAAACGGGAGGAGAGAAACGGTGACAGTCGGGGCACGGCGGATCAATACACCCGAGCCGCTTGGTCCGATCGTTCATTGCCAGGGTATTTCAGCAGGAAATCTCTCTAGCCTTTACCGAGGCTATATATGCATATACACGTGTATATATAGACTCCATATACGTATATCTCCATGTGTATATATATATATCCGCCATATTTATATAAATATATAGCCACCAAATATATATATGTATAGCCACAATATATATATATATACTTAGCCATCACATGTATATATGGTGGTATCGGCTCCGGGGGGTGTAAAGTGTCTACAGCTCTATTGACTTTGAGGGGCCCTTGTCCTTCACTTAGCCCATCGCCCCTGCAAACGGAAGGTGCCCGGCCGAGAGAGGCTGATACCGAGATCCCGGGCCCGGTTTCAGTCGCATCCCGGGGCCGCGATCTCGTCCAGCGGCGGTTTGGTGGGAGATGGTCGCGATTGTTGGGATTACCGGAGCAAGGGGATGGAGCTGCTGGGATGGGGGTTTAGGACAACTTGAGCAGTTTCCCCCACAACCAGGGCTTTCCTAGTCACGACCCCCCCGCGTTGCTCGACCCCCATTTTTCGGCCCGTCGTTGTTGCAGCCCGCTCAGGTCTACATCTCCTCGCAGCCGGGAGCTGCATTCCTCCTCTCCAGCCTGGATCCCAGTTTTAGTTACTAAAGCCAGGAGCAGGGCGGCCGGGGACTGCTCGCAAAGCACCGCAGAGCTCCCAAAAGGGACCGTATCTCCGAGACCCTCCCTCCTCCCAGAGGCCTGCACCCCGGCGAGACTGAGCGCCCCTCTTACCCGGACTCGGGGCTCGGTAAGGTTGGTCCACACGGCGATCTCCTCCCGCATGCTCATGTCGGGATAGCGGTTCCTCTGGAAAGTGGCCTCCAGCTCCTGCAGCTGCTGGCTGGTGAAGTGGGTCCGCTGCCGCCGCTGCTTCTTCTTCTTCGCCGGGTCGTCGGCGGCCCCGTCCTCGTTCTTCTGCTCGCCGCTGCGCTCCTTTTCTGCGGTGGGGAGTTGAGGGTTTTAGTTTATTTGCTTTGTTGCAAATACAAATACAGGAACACAAAGGCAACACGCAACCCCCCGCACCCACAGCGCTGCCCGCCCCGCTAATGGGGACACCCGCGACGGCTCTACCGGGCCCTGCACCCATCCAGAGCCTCGCAGCCAAACCCGGGGGTACCAGGGAAGGAGCAGGAAGCTCTGCCCGGGTCCAGGCACCGGCTGAGCTGCCCGGATAGGAGCGGGCCTGGGTAAAGCGAAAGCGATCGGGGGCAACGGGATCCCCGCAGCACCGGCCGCTCCGCCGTCCCGCGGCGCCTTTTTACTCCCTCAAAGCCAAGGCGCGATCTATGCTCCATTGTCTTTGTTGTGCTCGGCCGCGACAAGAAACTTTGGAAGGGCCGGGGTGTAAAATCCAGCAGCGATTCATTGCAAAAGTCACCCCCTCTCTCGGCCTCTCCGCTCCCCCAATTAATTATTTATTCCCCTTCTTTTTTTCTCTTCCTCCGCTTTTAGGATTTTTGTGTTTATTTGAGTTGGAGCCTGGACGAGCCCCTCTGCAAAAACCGTATCGAAAGAAGCAAAGAAAAGAAATCCAGAAGAGTTTTCGCTGTCGGGATTTGCGCGGGATGAAAGCAGGAATCTGGCCGCTGCCCCACCGCAGCGAGGGACAAATCCCCGCTCCCGGTTCGTAACGGCCGTTCTAGCTCTCCCAGCCCGGCTTTCGACCGGATTCAGCCTGTTTAAAGTGCTCCGAACTGGAGTCAAAGGCCTGACCGAAATGTATTCCCGGCCCGGGCCCCGGCAGGAGAAGGGAAAGGTGCAGCCGGGCGCGGAACGCTGCGGGACCGGGGTCCGCGGCCATCCCCGTGGCTTCTGTCTTGCTTCTGCCCACAGAAAACTTCCGTGGAAGTTTTCCCTTTGGAAGGTGTCCCCCTCCCCTACTTGCAGAGGGTTTTATCCCAGCGGCCTCGGGCCGGGGACATTTCTACAGCCCCGACCTCTGCGAGGTAACCGGGAGTCTAAAAATAATCGCGGGCTGCATCCAAAGCCCGGGAGGACTCGTCCTTGCAAAGTCACCCCTGAACCGCTCCTCGCCTGAGCAGAAGCGGGGGGGTGGGGGGGGTCCAACGGCTCAATGCAAACCCCAAGAGGGGTCGGTTACAGCCCGGATGGCCCCTTTCTGCCGTACGAGGTTTACAGAGCAAACAAGGCCTCTGCAGCACAGAACCCATCGCTCCCGGCCCCCTCGGGGCCGCCGAGCTCCCCGAACCTTCCGGCCACATCGACCCTTCCCGATCCAGACGGGGCCCGCGCTCCGAGCCGCACGGCCCCGCCGCGGCGGTGAAACAGAAACCAAATTAACCCCGCAGAGACAAAAACCTCCCGCTTTCGGCAGGGGAGAGCCCGAGGAACCGGGCCGAAGGGAGCCGGGAGAGACGGGGAAGCGCCGCTACTGCGGTGGGCTCCGTCCCGCGGCCCCTCTCCCGGCTCCGGGTTTAACTCTGCCAGGATTCCCTTAGAAAGGCGGCCTCCGCGCCGGGCTGAGAGACGATTTCAAATGGCAAAGCACATCGGCTTTGAGCGGCTTTTGTAGCTTTTCTCTCGCATTAAAAATACCAAATGTGAAAGGTATTTTGCAGCTTCTCGGGGAAGAAAAGCAGGCAGGTCCCAGCCCTCCTCCAGCACCGAGGGGTCACACACAGGGGTAGGGCAAAATGGAGCAAATCTCCCTCTCTAATCTCCAATAATCCCCTCTAATCTCAGAGTCCCTTCCAGACGCCGGTCACTAACTTTGTTTGTGAATCAGGCTGGGGAGAGCAACTCAAACCCTGTTTATCACCGGGTGCCACTTCGGCACCGACTCTTGCCACAGTTACACCCCAGGTTTTGGGACCTGCTCAAACTCCGAAGAGCAAGAGCAGCTATTAAAAAGCTAAAATGAAATAAGATATAAACTCCCCCTATAAATGGTCTCAGGGCTTTCACGCTCTCTCTGCAGCTTTTGTTTCCTTCTCCCAGCTTTTCCCCTCGTCGTTATAGAAATGTCGCTACTTGAGCTCAGTACAAACGGGGAAATCACTCAGTCCTTGCAGCACATGGTGGTCAGGACGGGGGACCTTTCCCAGTCCCTCCGCGGCCGCGCACCTCCCCTTCGCTGCGGCCCGCGCTGCCTGCACTCGGCCCATGCCGCTTCTCCTGCTTTACGGGGACTTTTTTCCTTATTTAAGATATTTTCCCCTTCCCCTCCGCCTCTTTTCACAGAGGGATCTTTTTCCATCCCTGCACCACCCCAGCTGGAAAATAAACCCAGGCAAAAGCTGACATTACTTCAGAAACATCCACCAAAACCGCACTCCCCGAAGAGTCCCCCCTTTCCCTTCCATCCCATCAATTAATAACTGTATTTTCAATTAAAGAAGAGCAGCTCGGGAATGGGGTTTGGGATCCATGCGGGGTCTCCCTGCGGGCTGTCACCGGAGGCCACGGCTGCTCGGAGCTTCGGATCCCGGGATCTTGGGATGGATCAGCCAGGATCACCGGCAGCTCTCCCCTCCCCCCATATCCCCCCCATCTCCTCTGGTTGTGCGAGAGGTGCGGGCAAAGCCCCGCGGAGGGAAGGGAAGGGAAGGGAAAGCGCGGTGGGGGGGAAGGGGAGGCGGTGCGGGAGGAGCGGGGGCGCGGGGGGCGGTGGGTTTACCTGGCACCTCCGTGTCGGAGGATTCACTGGCTGAGTTGTCGATCGGGTCTCTGGGTTCCGAGGATCTTTGCAAATGGAAGCTGGAAGCCATGTCATGGGAGGGTTGGGGTCTCAAACTCTCGGGCAGTCTCTCCAAATTCATTCCACCTTTAAAGGAATCCATGGCAGGGGCGCCGGGCTGCCTGGGGGAGTTTGCAGGTGTTTATTCCGCACAGAAAGCAGCGAGAGGTTTGCTTATTATTATTATGTTTTTCTTTAAAAAATATAGATATAAAACCAACAAAAGCAAAAGCAAATCCACTTATTACTTATAGGATTATTTTAAGGGTGTCGGAAGAAGAGCTCTGGGGGGTGCCTCGAAGCCGGCTGTCTCTGCTCGGGATGAGGCACGGCAGTCCGGCCGCATAGGCAGGGAAGTGGTAAAGATCCCTTATAGAGAAACGCGAGTTGCGAGTTGGACAGTTTAAAGCTAAAGAGATTAAAGTGACCTGCCCTAGAACAAATGCCTGTAGTTAAACGGGGCTCCTCCCCCTGAAGGTTAAAACCTCCCCGTCTCGCTAATGCATCACTCCATCTAGTGCTCGCCCAGCCCGGCCGCGCGGGCGGACCTGCCTCCGCTCTCCCCGCCGATGTGCGCGCTCCTTGCGCGGCCGCGGCCAGGTCCGCGGCACCCCCTACCCGGCCCCCTCCGCCCGGCTGCGACTGCTTCGAGCTGCGCCCCCCTCCGTCCTCCATCCCCTCCCCCAAACCCGCGAGGTATTAAAAGTATTCCAGAAACGAATGGAGAGGTGGAAAATCACCCCCCTCCGAGCGGGGGGCGGCTCGGACACACACCCCCTGCCCACAGCACCCCGACAGCCCGCTCTCCACCGCAGCGCGCAGGTTGCGCCCCCGCGCAGCGCGGCAACTCCGCGGGTATCCCCGCAGCCAGCCCGGCTGGGTCTCCAGACCCACGGAGCCTCTGCCTCCAGGCCCTGAAGTGGACGCGCACCCTGCGCACCCCTCAGCATCCCTGCGCGGGGCTGCGCGGGGCTGTGCGGCCCGTCCCAGCGCGCAGCTCTCCCGCCGCAACTTTCAGTCCTGCGGAAAACAGGGGAAAGGATTTGTGTCGGGGTGACGGGCCCGGGGGCTGTGTCTGAGCTGGTTTCACCCTGTTTGTTTAGAAAACGCTGCCAGGGGCACAGCGCGATCGCTCCCATCGCATCAGCGTCCAGAATGATCAATAATAAATGATTTCCCACCCGTAGCCGAACCCGCCGTGACTCTCCGGAGGGGTTTCTACAGCTCTGACACCCCGGGACACCCAGCCAGGGCCGGAACCCCTCCAACTCTCCTGCAGCAGCCACCGGTGCGCCTTGTCCCGGTGCAGAGCAGGGCCGGTCCCTGTGCTGCTAGCGCAGGCCGTGAGCCCTCCCGAGTAATAGCACTTCGATGTCTGGTGAGGTGGGAAAACCCACCCTCAGCCTGGGGGGCAGATGGGAACCGGGGGTACCGGTACCGGAGAAGGAGGGGAGGAAAGGGGTAGAAGGCCTCCGGTGTAACTCCTCCCGGGGAAAGGACCGTCTCTCCTCTTTATTTTCTCGGCTCGCTTTAACTGATCCGTCCTGACACTCTATTTTGCTTTCAAATCAAGTAAAGATGTGGGAGAGAACTTTTGAACCGGTTTATGGAAAAGTGGAGGGGAGCGAAGTTCCAGCCGCGCAGGGCTTTTCCTACCGGGATGGGGTGATGCAGCCGGGCACCCACCAAGCGGGGAGAGCACAAAGCCTCACCCTTGCACCTCTGATGGAGTTCAGGGGATGTACAGGTGGGTGCTGGCAGGGTCAGGTCTCTCTAACCCTCTCTTATTCAATCTTTTCCCCTTTTCTAAGTGACGTATTAGTGTCCATCTGTCCATCCACCGCTCACGATTGAACTTCGCTCAGGAGTCTGCAAACGAAGGGGTATTTTGGGCATCGGAGGGGAACCTGGCTGCTAAAGCTGAACATGGTCTAAAATGCAAATATTTAGCAAGGCCTCTGCGTTTCCAGAGGCGCAGCTGGTGCAGAAGGCGCTGAAAGAATGGAGACACCCACCTGGGGAAAAAGCGAGAGGTGGGGATGGCCTTGGTTCCGAGGAGGAGGAAGGTGACCGATTCCAGACATGCACGGTGCCTGAGACCCTTCACGGTCCCTTTTATTGCCTCTGTTTCTGCGGGACAAATTTTTCCTTTCCTTTTCTTGTACCTTTTTTAATTAATTTTTTAACTCACAGGTTTTGTTCTGCTCTGTAAATTTACTTTTTACAAATCCGTTTTAGTCTCGATTTTCCCTAGGAAAGGATCAGCCCCAGGCACCGCCGTGATTTCACCGAGGCAGTGGCTGTGGTTAACGCCGGGTCCCGCTGTCTACCCCCCGGCTCCTCTGGGGAGGGATCCCGGGCAGACACCCTCCATAACGGCTTTAAATAGAGAGTAGCGGGCTGATCCTGCCGCAACAAGCCCTCGGGAGCAGCTCCCGGCTCCTTCCTGAGCTCCCCTCAATGGGTCAGGCGTTGACCGCACACTGGAGCTGAGGCCGGTGGTCTCATACAGGAGGATACAGTTACATACATATATAACTATATATACACACACATACGTACACACATATATGTGTGTATATATATATTCTGCATGTCTTATGTATGTTTTAGGTGGATTTAAGGACTCCTGTCGCACAGAGCCAAATCCTCCATGCTGCTGGTCAAGACAACACATATCGCGACAACAGAACACACCCGACAGGGCCGTTGCCCCCCAGACTTGTACTGTCTCCTCATTCCTCCCTTCCGGACCCGCTCCGTTTCGGGATGTCAGGGACATCTTTCTGCCGGCAACCCCCTCCAACAAGCGTTACGTCACAGGTCCATCCGTTTGACGTCACGCTTTGGTCCCTGACGTCACGCCTCGCCTTTCAGCCAGGCCATCACCCAAGGCAAGCCTTGATGCCCCGCTCGGAGCCGGCGGCTCTTCCCACCGACGGTGGCTCTATGGGTCCCGCAGGACGGTGATCCCGGGCTCTGCCTTTCGCACACACGTCCCTGGCCATTGGGGGTATCAGAGGGAGCTGCGGGAAGGGAGCAGAGGACGGGGCAGCCCCTCCAGGACGCCCGTGCAGACCCGAGGTAGGGACTGTCGGGGCCGAGAGGGACCCGTGGGGCTCCGGCCGAAACACGGCCGGTGTGCGGGATAGCGGGAGGGTTTTGCGTGGGAAACCTCCGCACCCGCGTAGCCACCGGTCTCCCCCCCCCCGTCTAGGAGCTGCACCGGGGATCTGTAAAACGCTGGAAGTCCGCAAATAAACCGCTCCGCTTCCTCCTGCTATAAATAACCCAGAGAGACGGATGGCGCTTATAAATAAATCAGTGCTGGCCATGCCGGTGACAACCCCGTGGAGAAGAGGACAGGACGTGTCTGACCGAGAGAGGGACTCCATGTGTCCCGGGTGCCGGTGAGGGGGGACCTTTGCTTTCAGAAAGGTGTTCCCAGCCCTGGCTGCCTGCAGTGGTTGCAGCCAATGCCAAACCACCTGGGCCGTATATCAGGATCAGTCACTGCCAGCTTTTCCTCTTCAAATTTATTAGAGTTGTATAGACTCAGATTCAGTCTATAAACTATTGGGAATTGTTACCAAAATGAAGGCATCTCCTCCAAAACGCACCTCTGTCGAAGGGGAGAGGGAAGCCCTCTGAAAAATTGATCTGCAGTGAAGCAAGAGAGAAGGGAGAGGCTCAACCTTCTCCCACCCAAACCCAACCAAACCAAATCAAACCAAACTCAACCGAACCCAAGCCCACCCAAACCAACCCAACTCAACCAAGAGAATCCAAACCAAGCTGAATGAAACCACAACCAATGCAACCGAGCCAAACCTAGACAATTCAATCCCTGTCAAACCAAGCTCCAGCCAAGCCAGCCAACCTCCACCCCCTTCGCAGAGACCAGCAGCTGACAGTTGCTGCAGGAAAACCACTTTTAATAACAAATTCATCCCCAAAGTGCCCAGCGGGTGGCGAAGGGGCATCGCTGGGGTGATGAGAGGGGCTCGAAGGGTGCAGCTCCCCCCGCGCAGGGTCTGCAGCGCCACAACAGCGCGCAGGGGTATTTTTAAAGCTTTCCTCTATGGAAATATCCCCCGCACGGGTGGATGAACGGTTTTGGACCTTCAGCCTCAGCTCCCGGCTTTCCTGTTGGGATGCGGGATGCCCACACTGGTTGGGAAGAAGCAGAGGTCGGGGATGCGCGCAGGCGTGTGTGTGTGTGTGTGTGTGTGTGTGTGTGTGTTTGTTCTTGCAGTGCCCGAGGGGGTGGTCTCCATCGGGGCAGTGTCCCGGGGGTGTCCTGCCCGAAAACAGCATCATCCCAAATGCCGTTTCACACGCAAGGTACTTGAGGGTACGTCCCAGCGCAAGGCCAAGCTCAGCGCTCCCCGCTGCCACCGTCAGCCCTGTCTGTGGGGAGAAACGGAGCAAACCCCAAGATCGGGGAACGAATCTTCCGGAGCCGGCTACCCTCTTGGCCGCACAGAGCCGGCAGCGGGAAGCCGAGCAGGGAAGGAGCCCAGCCTGGAGAGCGTGTTAAATCGCTCAGGAGAGGGAGGTGGAAAATTACGCTGGCTCCCAGCCGGCCCGTCCTCCTCTGCGCAGCCAGGAGAGCAATTTTCCTAAGAAGTAGAGCAAAACGAAATCAGCCCCTTTTGGATCCGCAACCTTCGTCCCTCCGCGTGTCAGCCAAGCCTCCACCTTCCGCAGGCGCGCAGGGCCCCTCCGCGGATGCTTAACGGAGGCTTTCCCGCAACTTCCCAACCCGCAGTGCTCCCTGCCCCATCCCGCTTCCCACGTCCCACCACCCCGGACACCCAAAGGGGAAAACAGGATTTTCCTGGGGTATTTGTTCCGGGACAGCTCCCTGGGCACCTGGGGCGCCTCGGGTTGCGGATCGTTCTGGTCCCCCCTCCCCATCTCCATCCCACCCCGGGGCTGCCTCGGGCGCCGGCGGCCCGCAGCAGCGCTTGCAAAAGCTCGGGATGAAAAAGTTGAAGGCTTAATGTTTTCTGACAGATACAAATGATACCCCAAGGCTTTCTTGAAATGCAGCGACTGACGGCTGGAGAAACGGTTTTCCTATTCGGATTTCTGCAGCTGGGAGCAGACGGGTGGGGGGGAGGGGGGGGTGGTGGTGGAAGGATCCCCTTGGCCCTCCTTTCCCTACTTTCACCCCCAAAATAACAACATCTCCTGAGTGCCCGCTGCTGGGATAACTCCTTTTCCCCCAAATGCCTGAGCAGGAGCTGCTTCCCAGCTCGCTTCGCATCCTGCAGCCCACGGGCACTGAAATCTGCGTTAGGAAAATAGGAGTTTTCTGCGAGCAGCAGCTCGGGTTTATCCCTGTCCGTTCTCAGGCTGATGGAAGCCGGGGGTGGACAGCTGAGGAATACGGGGAAAATATACAATATAATCCCACAATTCCCTCTCCAAGCAGAGGAAACATGCTTTTCTTATTAATTGATGGAGGAAGGGGCACCGGAGTTTGAGAGGCAGCCTGCTCATGTTACTGTGTGCATCTTTAGATCCCGAAATGCGCCTTTTTTGTGGACTCAAAAAGATGCCTCTGAAGCAGGATAATCAAAGGCCCGTGCACTCCCCTGGCGTTTGCTGAAGTCCCCTTTTTCAGCAGAAAAACACCCGAGGCTGAGCTTGGAATCCCCGATATTGTGTTTCCATGTGGGTTTCCCCAACCTTGTTTCGAGCGAACAACCTCCTAATTGCTCCACCGTTTGGATGGGGGAAACACATTTCCCTTCAACAGGACATTTCCTGAAAGGCTGAAATATTCTAATAACGCGCTGGACTCTTTAATGTTCCCAGAAACAGCAGCGAACCTCTGCAGAGCCGTGCGTTTCCTGCTTTAAAATGCAGAATCAGAGGAACAGTTGACCTTTGTGTGCGCCCAGCTTCTTCTCTTCTATAGAACTTTATTTATTTATCCTATTTTTCTTTTGATTTTACTTTTTTCTTATTTTTACTTCGTTCTTACATTTTTCTCTCTTACAGTTCTTTTCTTTTTCTTTTTTCTTTCCTTTTGTTTTTCATTTAATTTTTTTTCTTTCTTCTTTCTTTTTCCTTTTCCTTCTTCTCCTTCATCTTCTTCTTCTCCTTAATTTTGTTTTTCTTTCTTCTTTTTTCCTTGTCTTTTTTCCCTATTTTCTTCTTCCCTTTCCCTTTTCCCTGAATTTCTCTTTCTTCCTCTTTTTCTTTCCATTTTGATTTCCCTTTCCTTTCTCTCTTTTGCATTCCCCCGCCAAAGGCTGGGTTCTCCCCGCTGCCCTGCGGTTCCCGTCTCCCCTCCGTTGCCCACCGAGCAACCACCACCGAGATAAAGGCGCGGGACACCTTTCTTCCCAGTTTCATTGTGGGAAAGGCCGTATCTTAACGGGTACATCTCGGAGAGAGATAGGAACACGCTCCCTTCCAAAGGACTGTGCTAATCAGCGCGCCGGGTTAGATATAAAAGTTCAGGGCAAATAAAACGAATTAGTTTTATTAGCACGTTT
Organism: Loriculus beryllinus; assembly: GCA_039877255.1. Lineage (NCBI taxonomy): Eukaryota > Metazoa > Chordata > Aves > Psittaciformes > Psittacidae > Loriculus > Loriculus beryllinus. The sequence goes on from JBCJKH010047365.1 coordinate 14,378, forward strand.
AGGAGGCGGTCTGAGGAAGGAATTCGGCTTTACTAGAGAATGTTTTCTCCTCCCCTTCTGTTATTTAAAAGCAACATAAATCCGAGCTGCTCATCACGGGAGGGAAATAATGGACCGCTGAATCTGTGGTTATTTCCTCGGAGAAAAGCGCTCCCTTCCTTAACCCCGAGAAGAAGGCTATAGAAGGATATACGCTCTTGGAAATACACGATTTAATAATAAAACCTCCATGAATAATGAAACCGACTGTAAAGGACCAGCGGAGCCGGCCAGGTTCTTGTTCGGCAGTGGGAGGAAACATCTGCCTCTATATTCCTCGATATTCTCCCTCCAACTCGGCTAAAAGCTTCCCAGAAAAATGCAGCCTCGGCTCCAGCACGGGACTTCCAGGGACTTTCTCCATATTTCGGGCAAATGAAGGATTTTGGGGAGGTTCTGTCAGTGAAGGAGCTCTCAGAAAATATTCGGAAGTCAGGTTTTTGTAGAGCAGAGGCTGGAGTTGGCACAAGGAATAAAGCGGAGAAACACGGAGCTTGGTTTGTTAGGTGGAAAATGGGTGTATTTTTAATTGGTATAAAAAAAGCAAGCAGTGCCTCGGTTCTCGATTCAGGCACAACAGTAATTTATGCACAATTCGTGCCTCGGACTTTGTGTAGGTCTGCGGTGCGGTTGGCAAAGCAAAACTGGGGGAAAAGGGATGAAATAGCAGAAAACGCGCCTGGTGACTATTTTAAAACGTGAAACTTAAAAAATTACAGTCACCGAAAGACACCATCAGGTCTGGTTAAGCGGGTTAACAGCAGGGGAAGAAAAGCCTTTCTTTCCTTACTTCGGGAATTTCTCTCCCGTTGCAGGAAGGGTTAGCCCGGAGCGGTGCTGTGAGGCACTCGCACTGCGTGTGGGTCGCAAAGATGGTGCCTGGGTTTAAAATAAAACACACACAAAAAGGGGGAAAAATAAAGCAGCGGGGCTGTAGGGAATTATTTTCCTGAAGAGGAAATTCATCGACGGCCCAGACTCACCCCCGGAAGGGGCCGCTTCTCCTCCGCAGCAGCTCAGCCCCGGTGGAGCACAGCGGAGGCTCCGCGCCTCTCATAACCCCCCTCTCGTCCTGGGGTTCCCCCGCGCATCGCCCCGCACACAGCGCTGCTGCCACCGGCCAGCCCCAGTCGATGGCACCGCGTCCATGGTGGGGAGCCGCGCTGTGCTGCGCGATGCGGAGCGCCCCGAGCAGAACCGCTGGAGGCCGGAGAAGATTTAATATATATATATATATATATATATTAAAAAATATATAAAGTGAGGTAACCCCTCTGGAATTGCATTTCCCAGCGCATTTGTCAGAGCTGACGAAGCGCAGAGGCCCCTAAAGAATTTATACAAGGTATAGAGATGTGAAGGACTGCGCGGAGCGCGGAGCGGGCTGATCGCATCGTCCCGGCCTCCGCGAGTGTGGAACCGACACCAAGCCGGTGAGGCGAGGGCTCGGTGAGAGGCGCTTTCCCTCTCCCCACCGCCGCCGGCGGCGCGTCCCATCCCGGCTTTGCTTTCCAGCCCCGCGTCCCCGCCGCTACCGGGTGGAACCGGGATCGGGACGGGATCGAGACAGGACCGGGACGTCCCCGCGGGACAAACGTGGGGGAGACGCGGCGGAGCGCGCGGGGAGGGACGGGGAGCCGTGAGCGCGCATGGCGGGGCGGGACGGGGCGCACGGGGCCGTCCGTCGGGGACATGCGGAGACACGCGTGGGGCGGGCCCAGCGCGGGAGGAGGTAGCGGAGGGGTGATGGGGGCTAGGGACGGGAATGAACGGGAACGGGATACACGCGTGGAGCCGTCCCCGCGCAGCTTACCGGGCGGTGCGGGCGGCGGGGGGCCGGGCACGGCGGGCGCTGTGCGCGCCCCGGCCGCCGCTCCAGGGTTTTCTTGGGAGATTTCCCCGTCTCCTCCTGACGTCAGCCCCATCCCAGGGTGCCGCAGACGGGGGAGGGCCGGGGGCAGGGCCGGCCGCACCGGGAGACCGGCTGCGCCGGCTGCGCTCGCCCCGCACCTCCGTCCCGCAGCCGAAGGCATCCCTGGGCCCGGCAGCCCCCGTCCTCCTCCTCCTCCTCCTACTCCTCCGTCCCTCCCGGCCGAGCCTCCCTCCTGCCGCCGCCGGCCCCCGGTGCGCGGCCCCGGGCCGGCCCCCGGGGCGGTTTCGTGCTCCCGGTTACACGGCCCCTGCCCTTTCCATTTCCTCCCGGTTGGTGCTCTTGTCCGAGGGGGCAGGGACAAGGGCCGCGTTCTTTTTGATTTACCTCTGAAACACGGCTCAGGATTTGGGCTTGGAGGGGGATGCGCAGCATTGAGCACCACGGTGGAGGCAGCAAACGGCGCCGGGGTCAGGGGGATGCTTGTATGGGTGATACAGCACAGGCACACCGTTGCTGCCCATCCCCAGGCCCTTTGTCCGGTTTAATTTCCCAGGGATGCTTCTGGAGTTTCCGACATTTCTACCACATCCCTGGCAGGTCTCCTTCCAAGATAAAAGCACACAAGTCACATCGCGACCAAGCAAACACGGTGATGGGGACGTGCCTTGTGCTTTCCAAAGCAGAGCAGGTCACACACACATGCACACATGCTAGAACTGTAGATGAAAACCAAGGACAACGAATATGGAACGGATCAGAAAGATAAATAGCATAAAATCAGGAACAGTCCAGTCCCACACTTGCCATTTGTTATAGAGAGAAGAAGTAAATGGGATTCACATGTCGAGCATTAGCTGGTTGTTAGTCTGTAAGATAATATTAACTTTAGTGATTGCTGGTTTACTCCAGTTTTCCAAAGGCAGTTCCAAGAGGCACCCAGCCTGTAATTTAGGATGGCACATACTGTGTGAAAGAGGCTTTGGCACCGGGGCCTACTAGCACATCAAGGTGATATTAACATAATAAAACATTTGGAGAGGGAGTAGGAGCTCATAAATTAATGCATTCTACTGTTTTAATGCTGGGAGCTAACAATCCGTTTCCTGTAGGGCTGATAGTCCCCGCTGCAGCCTCACAGCTGTTTTAAAGGTGCTGTGAAATTGAAGAGAGGGAAGATGATTGTCTTTAAATCAATGTTTAATGATGTGTTGTTAGGAGAAAAGTCTTCCCCCAGCAGATGTTTACATGCTGAGGATGGAGAGAGCTTCCCAGGTTGGCTGCCTCAGGAGCAGGGGAGATCCGCTGTGTCCTACCAGTCTTGCAGAGGGACCTGATGTCCTCAGCATTGTGCCACAGCTTGCTGTGCACCAGGAGAGGCTTTGCCCAGGTCTTTGTGTGGATGCTAAAGAAACTCCTTCAAGATGTGGAATTGTTGCAAGGTTTTCAAGTAATCTGAGTCATGACTGTGAGCAGGTGAATATGGCTAATATCAAGAACATCCTACCCGTGTTCAGCATAGGTCATTGATGCCGGGATCCTTCCTCTGTAGAGATCAGATACAGGTGCTGGAATATCATCATATAATCAGAGACCAGTTTGTGTGGGAAGGGATCTTAAAGCCCATTCAGTTCCAACCCCTGCCACAGGCAGGGACCCCTTCCACTGGAGCAGCTTGCTCCAAGCCCCTGTGTCCAACCTGGCC
>JBCJKH010047365.1:22493-32680 GCA_039877255.1 Loriculus beryllinus
GAGGTGTCCCTGCCCATGGCAGGGGGCTTGGAACTGGATGATCTTAAGGTCCTTTCCAACCCGAACTATTCTATGATGTAAATACATTTTCTCCAGAGGCATGCTGAAGCATGACTGCACTAAACCGATGATGCTCATAGCAATGAAAAAGCAAGAAAATGAATGAGTGTAGGTGCAAATATTTGGCTTTAGAAAGCAGAAGAATAATCCGTGTGTGTATGTTGAAAACACCTTTAGCATTTCTGCTTTCCCAAAGGGAACATCTGCAGAAGAAAACTAACCTGCAGCTCTCCCAGTGACTGGGCTAACCGCGATGTAATCACCCAAACTAGGTATAAGGTTGAAATAAACCACCTGTATGGCAAGTGCTTGCAGAACAGAAGTCCTCATTTGCTTGCGAGCAGGAGAATTAAAGGCATTCATCTGGTTGGAGGAAATATTGTGAGATCTATGGGTGGGAAATGCTAAGGATTGCACTCATTATTTACTATATATTAATATTTGTTATTCAGGAGGATTTGTGTGTGAAGGGGACTTGGAGGACCTGGTCTGGCTCTGTGTGTGCTGGAACTCTCGAGAGGGATTTTTTAGTATCTACTACAATTATAGACGAGAACTGAGTGAAACCGTGTGGTTTTACTCTACAAAACATTAAATAGCAACTGCCCATGGTTTTGAACAGTATTTCAATAGTGTGGTTGGAGTGGAGTCTTTATAAAGAGGGATCACACACAGCTACAAGTGAAAAACTAAAGGCGTAGGCTCCTGGTTATGAAATCAAGCACTGTACATGAGGGTGTCCAGTGCTCTAATCCTCCTCTGTCTCATCCAGCCTGCAGAGAAAACGGACCTGCATGTCCTGCTCACCAAGGCGCTTTCATCTCTGTGTTGCTCTTAGTGGCTGGTTCTTTGTGTGAAGATGAACGTGGCTGGGGCTTTTCTTGCTCCACCTTTGGATGCTGGCAAAGGAGAAGAGCAGAACACGTCCCCATTGACTTGGAAGCTGGAATTTTGTGTTTTGAAAGACGACACAAAAATTGCCAAATCCCCATTGGAGGTGTGCACATCCTACTGTACACCTCCAGATTAGCCAGTGCATTGAGATGGTTAGTTTTAAGGACCAGAGTTTATTCTTCTTCATGCTTAAGTAAACACTGGAAGTTTGGGTCCTCCATACTGGATAAGACCTCTGGTTCATCGGGTCTGGTATCCTGCCTCTAGCAGTGACTCACATCTGATAGTGGGAGAAACTGTGGTGCCAGAGCACAGCAGTTCAGCTGGATGTGTGTGCAGTGGGATGCAGGGATCAGCTGGGTACCGCATGCTCTAATCCTGCTCATCCCAAGCAGCAAACTCTTTGGTTTCCCACTGTTACATCTTCATCTGTTTTAAACCACCATGAAATGTTGGATATTCTCTTCAGAAGAGGCTCACCGCCTCCACTGACAGTGCCTGCAGCACTGCTGCTCTGTCTTTTCCACATCATGGCCATACTGGCACTCAGCCATGGGAAACCTCTTGCATACCATCACGTTCTTGCACAGCTCCTCCCTTTGGTATGCTGGGGTCCTCAGCCGAGGCTCTCACAAGTAGAAATGGCTGGTCTTACAGCCTGCAGGTGGGAAAAGCATTCCCCAGGTTTACTTCAGTGTATACAACCACTCCTCCCATTGCCGCAGTGCATCCGAGCTGAGCTGCGGTTTGGTTTCTCTAAACTTCAGCCCTTCTGTGACATATAATAACCAAACTGCGTTACAAGCCAAGATTACAAGGTAGAACATGAGGTGAAACAGTATATGGGAAATAAAGATGCATGAAAGGTTTTGTACAAAGGAAGTAACCCACTGTACATAAGCTGGGTAGCTGCTCAGGGCAAACCTTTAGGATTTGATGGATTATTATCCCTGGGATCCAGTGTTAAAGAGTGTTTATTTGTTATAGTCCTCCTTCTCCCACTATGTTCCAGCCTTGGGACTCTGAAAGACTCAGAAATGCCACTTGTCCTTGACTGTCTCATCACTGATCCTCATCAGTCGCATGTCTCCACCTAAGGCTGGAGCTCAGACCTGCTCTCCTGCTGCCTACTGTAAATAAACAGTGAAGGTTTAGCACTCCTGCCCTCAGGAAACACGTGTGTGGTTGCTCTGTTCCCTAATCCCCTGTGCCTGTGTGTCCCAGCCCTGCCATCCTGCTGCTGCAGAGGGCTTGCTCCTCATGAGAGCTGTGGAAGGTGATGTTCCAGTTCTGTCACCACCTTTTGGGTGCCATGGTTTAGTGTGAGATGTCCCTGCCCATGGCAGGGGGGTTGGAACTGGATGATCTTAAGGTCCTTTCCAACCCGAACTATTCTACGATTCTATGATTCTAATGCTGCTGCTGAGCATTTCCAATCCCCTAATTAGAAATGCCAATGCAGGGAGTCAGATCCTGATGGATGGCTCTTCCCAGATGCCTTCTTCCTTGTTGGGTGCTGGCTCTTCCTCATCAAGACCGGATGTAAACTCTCCTGTGAAAATGATGGGAAATCCTGTTTTCTGGAGGGGTACAGCTTTTGTGATGTACAAAAGCTTCCTAGATTTGACTGGAGAAGTACTTTGGTGCTGAATTGAGGCCAGTCCAGGTCCCTCTCATGTCAAGAGAGACAGCAAAAGAACGGGGATATCAGCTGTGGGCTTGCAATGCGCCCATTCCATTTTTACCCACTTCATTTGGATCAGGTTTTTACATCTCTCCAGTTCATTTTGAGTGCAGGTTGTATTTGTTTTGGATGGAATCTGGGAGAAGTGACTGTGCCCTGAAGGCAAGAGGTGTGACCTGCAGAGCAGGGAACATCCCTAATCCACTGACTGCAGTGACGCTGCTGGCGGGGCTGGGAACTAGGACTCTCTTTTGTCTCTGACAAAAGGAGCATCACGTTAGAAGCAGGTATGACTTGATGAGATTGTCCTCCTGTAGAGATGGAAAGGAAACAACCTCGAAGACCAGAGACAAAAATCACATTAACTATTACTCCTGGCAGCACACAGCCCAGGGTTTAGTCATGGGTAGTTGTAACCATTTAAACTCCTGTGCCCTCATGGCTCTCTTGGAAGGATTATTCAGCTGCCTAATACACTTCATCATTGGGAAATATTCTCGGTATTCAGCCAAAACCCTTCTTTTCTTAATCTTGTCCTGTTGGTCTGAGTTATGTCCCATAACTGTAAATAATTCCTCTCCCTCCTTGATGTTTACAGCCTCCAACTACTTGTAGACTATTGCCATGTGCCCTTAGTTGTCTCCCTGCTGGGTGCTATGTATTTGGCTCTTTTAACCTCTCTTTAGAGCTCAGCCCACACTCTCCATCCCACTTGCCTTACCATGGCTTTCCTCCAGACCCCTTCCCAGTCCATTCCCAACCACGGTTCTGCCACTATGGGCTCTGACCAGGATGCAGCTTTCCCTGCACTGCTCCCTGCAGAGCTGGGTGGGCAGTGATGTCCCCATGAAGTGTCCTTTGGGACACACACTGGTCCCTATGCCGTGGCCAGGCTGTCACCCTCCTATCCTTCATGATGCTCCTTTACTCTCTCCTGCAGCTTCTAAAGATGGAGCCAAACTTGGACCAAATTGTGGTTTCAACCTGCTTTGCCTTTCTTCCTGCAGAACCTTTCTCAGCTCCTCTCCTAGGAAAAAGGAGCTGGGAATTGCCTCTTTTCCTCTTCCCTGGGCAGCAAGACTTGCCCAGCAGTTGCAGAGATCCTATCCCACCGTGGCTTTTGTTTCCTCATGTCTTTTTCTCACCCAGAGGAGAAGTTAATCCCCACAGGTTGTTTGTAGGATTATGAGTGTCAAAGCCAGTGGCTGGAGAGGAGTCCCAGGACGTCTGCGTTTAGCATCTGCATCCCTCTTTTGGGAGCCCTCCCACAGATTGCCTGGGCGCTCGGTTGCCTCGGGAAGATGCTCTGAGGGTGCGGGTTCCCTTTTCTCTAACATTCATCTCCCATCACCCAGCAGCAGCCATGAAACCTGAAACGGCTCCTTCTAGCCCCGGGCAGGCTGGCTGCTAATTCCTCCCTGTGTAAATTTACACCCGGAGCAATGATGTGACAGCAGGAGAGGGCAGGCTGGGAGAGGGCTGCCCGGCCACTACAAATTAAAGCACTGAGTGGCAGCTCTTGCAGGGATGCTGCTCCCTTCGCCTGACACACTGGGCTGCCTCAGGCTTCAGGCTCTTGATGCTCATTGCAGTCATCATGGTATTTTCCCCTCGGTGTACCACAGTTAATTATTTCTTTGTTGGGTTGCAGCTATCATCTTCCCCTGACCTGCAGCACCTGCGGCAATGTACAGCAGCAAGAGCGAGCAGGTGATGGGGAGCCCTGTGTGGTGGGAGTGAGGCAGCTGGATCCATGCAATCTCTTTCCCTCCAGGATTGCTGTGCCAATGCCAGACTGTAAGTTTTGGCAATAGGATTTTTGCCTTCCTCCTTCTTCAGGTCATGAGGAGGATCCAGATGCACCTTGTTGGTGATGGAAGGGATGTGCTGGGGCAGGTAGAGGACCAAGGGCAAAGTCACACCTTGTGTCACCTATGGATGATGCCCTCTGCCCTCCAGAAAACATCTCCAGAGGTGAGATTTCTTTGTCTTACATGGACCCAGTGGAGGGGACACTGAGCCTTGGCTCAGAGCAGCAGGGACCAACTCCCACTCAGCATCATGCTGGTGGTGACTGCAGGGCCTTGATCTTCCCCTTGGAAGCAGAAACCCAGCATGATCAGGCTATGTTGGAGCCTTCTGGTCCAACCAAACCACTTCAAATCACCATCTAGACACTTCTGAGGGATGGATCATGTCTGTGGTCAGTGTGCTGGAGAGGAGCCTCTCTTCAGGAGAATCCATCACCAGCACCTCCTTTTGAGGCAAGAAGGCTATAAATTTAGAGCTCCCTTGCCAAGGCGACACGAAATGGAGGGGCCAACCTTCCATCCAGCACAGCAGCCAGCTCTCATTTTGGTGGTGGCAACACAACACATTGCATTAAACACTGGGGTGAGCCCCATGCGAGGTGTGCTCTCAGAGAGCCCCATTGCACCACTTTCGATCACTAACCCCTCAAGCAAGGGCAGGATCTCCCTGCAAGCCTCTTCATGCCAGGGCATCCACAGAGGTCTGCCTGTGCAGAGCACCACCATGGAGGGAGAGGGCAGTGCGGGGCACTGCTTTATGAGCTCTGTCCTGTGGTAGAGGAAGAAGGACCTTGCAGATGGACACAGCATCACTGCTTCCCATACTGCAGCCAGCCCATAGCAGAAATGCTTGGCATCAAGGACACAGCTCTGCAGAGCACAACCAGTGTTGCAGGCAGGTCAGCTGTCAGGCCAGAAAGAGTTTTACCCTTCAAAATATCCTTTGAATAGCATGAAACTGGCACCTCCTTATAATTACGGAGCTGGGGAGTTGCACTGACAGTGTGAGTCATGCCTCCCTGTGCTTTGCGAGGTTGGTTGCCCATGTTACATACACACACACTCAAACACATGCCTGACGTGAAGGACTGCTGTCCTGCCTTCCTTTTCCTGGTTTTAGCAAATGAATGCTAGTAGGAATGCACACAAGTTGATTGTGAGTGATTCACTGGTTTGGGAAGCGTAACTTTGTACCCTTCTGCCTAAATTTGCTTTAAGCCTGTGTATTCCCACAAATGTTTTTTGTTTGCTTGTTTCAGGTTTGTAGCTTGCAGTCAAACAAATCACCGGCTGTTGTCAGCTATTGATTCTCCTTGGTTTATACATGCGGACCTGGTTAAATTTGGGACTTAATTTGCATTTTTCTCTTTTGCAAGAAAAGGTTTCAATTTATTGTGGGCAATTTCATTAACACCAGGCAGTTCCGGACAGAAAAGGGGTTGGTGTTGCATGTGTCCTATTTCTTCCAAAGGTTTTGCTCAGCCTCATGTTTGTACAGCAGAATCCTTTCTGCTGTTCTTCCTTGTACCTATTCTCTCAATAAATACCATTTCACTGCGATCTGACAAGCTCATACTGCTCCGGTGCAACAACTTGCCCATACATATTGAGGTGTTGTATTAAAGAACTCCCTCATTATTTCGGTGCAGTGTGTATCTCCAGCATTTGTCAAGGCTTGTTTCGATTCAAACGTGTTTGTCTTATCAGAGAGGTAAAAAACAACCAGCCTTTTAGAACTGTCACGGAGGACAATTAATGACGTTAGAAAAACAAGAAGAAGAATAGCGCGCCGTAAGGAATGCCTCGCTGTTCTGACACCTATGAGGAAATAAGGAATTGAAGCCAATTTTGGAAAGGAGCTCTGTGTCCCAGGCTGAATGCATGCTCTAAATGTGGAGTGTCACGTAAGGAAGTGGTGATGGCTGGAAGCATCAGGGATATGAAATCTCCTGGGGTTCCTCCCTCATGGATCGATCCTGGTCCAGGCGAGGCTGAGGTCAGGCAAGTGCATGGCTGAGAAATGCATGCTTCTCCTCCTTAGTGCCATTGCAGTGTGATGGAATTATTTAAGGAACTTTGAAGTCATTTGCCAGGAAAACTTACAATCCTAGTGAAAAATCTCCAGCGGTATTCAAACAATCCCCAAGCACCATCATTTCCATGACTATTTGGAACACCTACATTAATCACTTAGTAGATGTACTTAATGTATATACTAAAGTCCTTATTGAAAACACATATTTTTAGCCAAAAGCAGCTAAAAGGCTGAATTTGACCATGCTGTTTTTCATGCTGGCAGGTGGAACAGAGACAAGAATTTCAAGTCCTTTACCTACGAGACTTAACTCTTATATCACTGATTTTATACTGACAAAGTCTCATTCTTATCACTGATGACACAGAAATTGCGCAGGCACCAGTTCAGCTCCAGAGAACTCCCATGGAGCTTTGGTAAGGTGAGGAGGATGTGTCAATCTTCTGTGGTGGTTTTACACCTGCAAAGCCCCTGGATCCTGTTGCTCTCCAGGGTGAGTGCCGACTGTCACTTCTTGCCTTTATTGCCTCAGGAGCCCATCAGTAAAATGGATTTCACAGTATCCTGTTTCAAAATGCCCTATGGTAGCTGTTGCTGGTGTTACAGGAGAAGTGCCAGGCATCTCTCACTGGACTAATTTCATTTTCAGATGGTAGAAGTACACAGTTTTTAATTTCTCAGGATATACTTTAATTTCTCATTGCTTTATCCAAAACCCTTCCATGGCTCAAATCTGAGCTCTAACATCAGAGGATTCAAACACATGTGCAGTGCAATCGGAATAGCAGAAGGTAAGTGAGATGACTTTATTGTTGCTAGAAAAAAAGCAGGTCACTGGCTTTTCTTGAGCACTTGCTTTGCTCTTGCCATCCCGTTCTGCAAAACTGGAAGCTCCCTTCCATATGGCTTTGAAACTGCTTAGTGTAACTCCTTATTTTGGATCCACTCTGAGGAACAGAAAGCCAAACTTCACCCTTGCATAAATCAGATTGATGGAAATTATAAAGTCTTGGTTAGTATGACTTGTTGAGAGTTTGGAAGTGCAGAGTGTGGTTGAATATTTGCAGTCTTTCTGGTGCTTTTCACCTGCTGACTTTAGTGGAACAGTTAACTTGCACTCTTTTGTGGTGAAGTTTGCTGGGTCCCTTTGTTTTCAAGACAGAGAGTGAACAAGACCCTAAGAGGAGAAAGATCACCCTGTAAGTACTGTCCATTCTAATTTACAAAGGACAGATTAAAGCGGCTTGAACCAGATATTGCCTTAGTGTGGGGCACAAGCATGTGCATGGCTTCTTTTGAGCTTCTCTTTCTTTTCCTTCCTTAGCCTGCAGAGATTGCTGGCAGTGGGATGCAGGGCTGTTTGTACTACTGATGTGGCGCTCCTCTGCTCTTACTAAATGGAGCAGAGCAATTCCCATTGCTCTCAACCTGGCTTGTGTTGCCAGAGTGCTGTTCACTTGGAAAGCTTCGGTCTGATTGCACTCATTCCGCACATACCCTTTTAAGTGGTTTCCAGCACTCTCCATAGAGAGAAGGGGAAAGGATAACGATGTTGTGGAGATTTTGGAAAGAACTGAGCATAACAGTGGTGTCCAGGCTGACATTCAAGATCTTAAAGGCTATGTGCTTTGCTGATCTTCTGTACTGCTCCAAAGCAATGGGCCAAGGCAAAGATAATCTAAGGTAAAGTCCTTGTTTCCCAGTACATCTCCACATACAGGCCAATCTTGTCATTGGTATTTTATTGCCTTCAGTGTGTGCAGAGGTCTGCGTAAAAACAGCACCTGCTTTGCCTCCTTTTCTACTGTTTCATTCCATTAGATGAATTCTTTCCTGAAATGCTCCATGACTGCATGATTCCAAACCTTGATACACTTGGATTTTACTGGGCTCTTTGCATATGTCCCTGGCAATGGTCTGCAACCCTTAATTATGACTGTTAGCAGAGGTTCAGCACAACTGAGCTCAACTTGAGCCCCAGCACTGGTCTTCCTGCCTGAAACCCTGATTTCATGACTCTGACAATAAGCATGGCTGCCAAGGAAGTGGATTTGTGCTTCTCCAAGGTGAGGCTGGTCCCTGCTTCAAACATGACCACCTGCTTGGTGCCCTGGTGAGCCACCAAGTCCACAAGACCAAGGCTAGGTTAAAAGCAATTTCCCCCTGTGCCCCATATTGCTGCAGTCCTGGTAGGGAGTGTGGTGATGGTGACTATTGTATCAGAGCTCACTAAATCTTTCAGGAGCTCTGGGTATTTGGGCTTATGCCCTGAGAAGCATTTCTGCCTCTGTTACTGCTCTTTGGTCCTGCAGTGGCTCTGCTGAATCCTTTCTCCAGTTCAGTCCCTGTTCCCTGGATAAGTAAGTGGCAATTTCCCCTTGTTTCCTCCTGACAGTCTCCTTGGATGAGCTTTGAACTTTAAAGGAAACATGAGGAACTGCCATAAAATCTCAATCTCCTGTGTCCCTGAATAGCATCATGCATGCAGTTAATTGCACATCCTAGATTTGGTATCTTTGAAGCTGTAAGATGATTTGTGCCTTCTTTTCCTAGACATCAAAATAAGCTCTAACTTCAAGCTGAGAGCTGAGAGCTGAAGCTCTCAGGTCAGGCCACGTTTTGAAGCTGCTGTTCTCAAGCTCAACAGAGCTTCAGGCCAGGAGACTTCATTCCCTTTCCCACTAGACCATCTGATTAAGAATAACTGTGAATGTCGAAATCCATAATCCCCTGCAAATTGTTTAAAGTCTTGTCCATTAAACTGCAGACCATTATCAGACAAAAATTTATGGGACTCCATGTCTGGTAAATGCAAATATAATGTGTGCTGTGACATATTTTGGTCAGCTTCTCTGTATTTTTGGATAATACTATATAGTGCCAGACTCATGTGAATAATAACCCCAATTAAAATGTGATCTTTGCCAAAAAGTAGAAATAAATCTATTCCAGACAGCTCAAGTATTTCCTTGTCAAGCTATTTAACTTTTATGTCCCCATTTTTTGTTTTACAAGTTACTCTTTTCCATGTTAATCTGTGACCAACACACAGCATCACAGGTTCTTGCTTCATTTTGCCCTAAGTGACAAAACATAGCATCACATGGGTGATAGCACTTCCACTTCCAAAAATCCTTGCCTATGCTTGTGCTGGGTGATGTTGACCAAAACTTGTACAGTTGCACCGTGTTGTGAAAGAGATTTTAAGCTCTTTTTCCGTCTTTACTGAGCTTAACTTTGCTGTACTGGGAGAGATGTCCAGTCTGTGCAAAGAGTTGTGGTGCAGATATCCTCAAGCAAGACCTACAAAAGCTAACAGCAAGTCAAAGACAAAAGAGATGGACAAGGTGGTGTAGCTCCAAATAAGTTATCTTTGAATCAGGGTTGCAATACTGGTTTTGGTACCCAAGTGACAGCTTTTGCTGATCTGGCATATTTTATAGAAGCACCAACTTGGAGCAAACTCACAGGTCTCAAAGTACCTCATTTTTCAGCGGAGATGTGCTAAGATGCTTGAAATAACAGTTGTAACCATTGGGCTTTCTCAAAAGTGGTGTAGATCTTGGGGTTTTACTTGCAGGGGATTGTGCTAAGTATAAGGTCTTTCTTACTGTCTGCTTTGAACTTGGATGCTGTGTTTTATTCTGCCAGTACATAATGAGGGCAGCAGAATTGCAATTTAAGTTCTTGTAGAAATTTGGTT
>JBCJKH010047365.1:32780-43384 GCA_039877255.1 Loriculus beryllinus
GTTCTTAACCTCTTATTGGATGGCTGGTCTTGGAAGGACAACTTACTGCCTTGCTTAGGCAGCTAAAATGTGTGCAATAAATGAACATTTCTAGTAAATTCTGTTTGAAGAGGGAGCATACGTAAACATTTCCATGAACCTTATTCCCATCTGGAATAAAACACAACTAGAAGGTGCAAACAAAAGAGGAAAATGGGGTCAAACATGCTGCAAGTGTAAACCTGAGTAGTAGTACAGTTACCTGAGTAGATGGAATATGACTTGAGGCAGCTCTGGTTTGACCTGGGAGAAATCAGAATGAGTTAAAAGTGTGGTGGGTTGCTGAGGTTGTGCGTGGGGGAAAGATGTGAAGCCCTTCAGGATCCCATCTCTGCAGGGAAATCCCATCACCACAAAGATGGGATCACTTTCATTTCCTTGATGTCCCAAACCATTCTGGTTCTTCAGGGCCTGGGTATGACAGTGTTTTCCTTGCTATGGACTCAAGTAACGCTTAGCTCTCCATTTGGGCTCCTGCTGGCTGGGGAGGATGTATTTTTTAACAGTGTTAGTGGAAAGTTTGATTCAGGGCTGTTGCATGGTTTCTTTGGACACGTCCTCTTTTTCTGCCTGGAAATTTTATACCACTGGAATTAGGGGATTTTACATATTTATCCAAGATTTCCAGCATCTGGTGCTTGGCTGGAGCAGGAGCCCTGCCTGCCCATCACTGACACAGAGTCCTGGTGTTCCCATGTGTCTGTACAGTCCTGGAGCAGCCCTCTGGCATCATTGTGTGTCCAGCCACCACAGAAGCTGTTGTGGTTGACCCAATGCTTTTGAAGAGCACTTGTGCTATAAACCACACAGTTCACTTTGGGCACACCACTGAGGTACAGCAGAGAAGTTGCCATTGGGTTGCAGCTTGAGCTCAGCTGTCCCAGTGAAAATCAGGAGCGATGCTGCTCAGAAGGATGCAGTTTACCCGTGGGAAAGTAAGATGACATCATCCATGGGACTGCCTGATGCAGCAGAGTGACTGAGAGCATTAATGACATTAATGGCTGGGGGTTTTCTTCTCTTAACTCATCATTTGTTGTAACAGTCCACAAAGTGCTCTATCCCCAAGTACATTCTCAAAGAGAAATGTTTCTTCCCCTTTTGCTGTGGACAGCAGCTCGGTCTGAGGGAGCTAAACTGAACCTGTCCGTTAGGGATAAAAGGAAAACCAGCGTCAAGAGAACTGATGATAAATTTATACCTGGGTTTGGCATCAGCCTGAGATGCTGGATCCAACCAGAAATTGGCTCCGTGGGTGCCGAGACATGGAGCTTCCTCAACTCTTTGGCTCTGTCCACATACACCGATTTCAGCTTCAGTGTGAGCAGATGTGGAGGATTTCCAGTGCCTCCCCCAGCTCTGCCTTCTATTTCCAAAGTACCATCAAATCTTTTTGCCCTCTGTTTGCCATATTTCTTTCATGAAGTTTGTTTGATATGCTTCTAAGTTCTTGCAGGAGCATGAGAAGAATGTCATTTAAATGGATGTAGGCATTTTAGTTGCTCAAAACCATATTCACTCTGTGAATCTGACAAACATTTCAATAAAGTTTTCATAATATTTTGAAAACTGCAATAGTGAAGAATGAAGCTTTTCATCCAATATAAATATGCCCAATACAAGGAGAATTCTTCCTGATAGCTTGCTCTGGACAAAGAGCTATTGCTCAGTAAGGAGCATTCACTTTATTTCTCTGTCTTCTAGACCTGACTGATTGTCTCTTCTGTGGATAATAATGGTGGGTAAACCTGGTGCTTTACTAATTCATAACCAAGGAGTAAGCCAGAATTATCAAGCAACAGAAACCAGATAAGGTCTGTTGCTTTGCATTTACAAAGCCCCAGCTTTGTAAATGTGAAGGCTTGCTGTCTTCTGCTCTACTAGGAGCCTAGATCATGCTTCCAGAGCTGAAAAACAGCAGTTCATTGATGTAACTTTTTATTTGGAGCCTTGTTGCACCTTTTAGGCACTTCCTTGCTGAGGAGCTGCCTGAAGCAGGTGGTTAAAGCAGGAATGTCTGCTGAAAGCCCTGCATTTCTCTTTGCCTTTCCTCCAGGTCCAGCATGAGCACTCTTTGCTTTGTATCTTGCATTTTAAAGTTTAAACAAACTGCAACAACTGGGGTTTGCCCTTTGTCCTCAAAGTAGCACTGAAAATGCTTTGAAGGGGCAGTGAAAAAGTGTGATTTAAGATGATTTATACTTTGGGCTAAGGAAAAGGAAGAAATGAGGTAGTTTTTATGTAATTTCAGCTTCCAGGAGAGCTTTCTGTGTAACAAATTTATCCCATTCCCATAGTCCCATGAAGGGCCATTCATTAACCTTTTGTGGGAGACGAACAAAATTCAGGGAGCTTTGCTATAAATGGGAACTGAAAGCTAACGCACTGTTTAGGAGTGGCAATAGAACTCTATTTAATGATGTAAATCTGGCTTGAGATTAACTTTGCTCGGGATATTTTCTAATAGGAAAGAAGCAGTGGGGTCATCCAGATCCCTTTGAAAATTTATTGCTGTGCTCAGGAATTCCTCGTACATACCAGGACTGGGAATCTGAGTAGCAGGCTGCTGTGGCAAGTAAAAAAATCCATGGTGTTATCTTGATAGCCAGATAACACCGTATCTGCTCACATAAAGTCATTTGGAGAATATTGTTTGTGAAAACCTCTTTGCTTTGGATCCATTCCTTCTCCTTTCCGTTTTCTGATAAAAAATCCTAAACACCAAGCAGTTAAAGGCTGCCATAAAACTGAGAAGAAACACTGACACTGGTGCTTTATCATGCTCCATCTGGGAGGCGAGCCAGCTCTTCCTACTTCAAGTTTATTTCTCCTACTCTGCTTTACCTCAGATAATGTCTCATAAACAGTTAAGAGGGTCATTTGTAAGCATCTCGGAATGGTTATTGCTCTCATCATAGGCTTTGGAACTTTGTGCTTTCAGTCAGGGAACATCAAGGTAAAAACCAAAACAAATTCCCAAGCCCAGGGCACTGTTTGGGAACACCTCCTGCTTGCAGGACAGAAAAGTTGCTATTTTCCTCCACCTTAAATTGTAAGCTTCATCTCTTAGATGAGACTTGAGAGCTTCCCAAGCTTGGTATAGAACTGAACTTCTGCTAAACCAAGGACTAGGATACCTAAACCAAGAGCTTAACTGGAGCATTTGAGCAAAATATAGCCCAAACCAAGTGGTTACTCAGCAGCAAAGTCTTTGTGTGTGTGTATGGGGGGCAAGCCACTAATTTCAACCAGGCTTAAATGTATTCTAAGGTTTTATCCCAGTATTCTTAAATGAATTCAACCCATTGCAGTCAGCAACAGCAGCATGCACTGAGAAAGCATAGTGGACTGCTTTCTCCTTCTCATTTGTGCCTTGCTCATAGGTGCTCCTGGTATTGGGAGAAGACAGACTCCTGTCTGAAGCTATTACCTGGCTGCTTGCAAACCCCAGTGCCTATTCCCAAATAAGTAGGCACATGATGTATCTTAATGTCCCTATAAACTGCTGCATATTTATCCCCTGATTCTGCTCATCAGCATGTGGTACCCACAGCTCCATTAGCCAGGCTCTGAGCTGCAAGCAACATGACAGCAGTATGTGGAGAGGAGCTGGAGCAGCACAACTACACCCAGACTTCTGATGGGCAAAAATAGCATCTCTGTGCCCTGTTCCGAGGCAGGAATAAGGGCTCCTTCCCTTTACTCTTGTGAGAGTAAGGCCACTTTGTGAAATATCAGCATTTGGCTGATTTCTTGTGACTGTGTTTGAAAAGTCGGGCTGCACAAAAGACATTTACAATATAATCTTTCATGTTCTCCAAAGGCAAAGAATCCACCTGTGTAATCTTTCAAGTTAAGCTTCCCTCAGGTCTTGTTTAACATTATGAAAATGGCAGCTCATATAATTTTATTACCTGAGTTAAATATGATTCTTACTCTGTCTTCCAGCTATTTCTCCTAATCCATATCAATAAAACTATGAGGCTATAATGAGTTTATAGGCTGCTGCGTCTTCATCTTCTTTTTTTTATTACTCTGAATGTATTCTTTTCAAATAAATCAATTAACCTTACAATTAGAAACCCACAGTAACATTACACAACGCCTGCAGCTGCATCGGCCAGGAATGTAGAAGCAGAGATGACCAGATACTCACTTGTGATGTCTCAGCTCTGAAAGGATTTCTTGGAAAACAGCAAAGAGAAGAAGACTCTTCTGAACTGTGAGAGGAAACTGGGGACTCCTGGTGAGTTTGGTCTGGATTGTTTGAAGATAGGCTATTTGGAGAGGTTCTTCTCTGAGCATCTCTGTTCTTCTTTGGGTGTAGGAGAAAGGAAGGTAAAATATTCCTTAGATATATGTGCATGGAGAGGGTGGTGTGCTGCTTGCCTGAAGCTCTGGAGGAAGTTCCATCTAATTGGAGATATCAAACTGCAGAAGACACAACAAAACAAACTTTGATTTACTGGGAATGTCAAGGAAAACCTAACTACTTTGAATAAGGAGATGCAAAGCTGGGTCTTGTAGGCTCTAACATCATCTTTAATGCTGTCCTAGAGCAGATTTGGTAACATCTTCTGTGTCTTGACCCTCCAGCAGATACGAGTGATGAGAGATACCTGCTCCAAGCAACGTGAGAGATTCCAGCTGATGCTTCAATGCACCCCGCAGCAGTCACTAAGCAATTGTTACGCATTAAATTCAGCCCAGGCCTGTAGTCTCTGCTCACTAAGGGGTAGTTTTTGACTGCTGGTGTCAGTGTGGTGTCACTGCTAAAGCTGGCATGAAGTGGATGTATCCCAGTCTGAGCTTTAGTGAGGAAAATCCCTTCTCGTGCAACACAATATTCTGTCAGTGTAGGCAGGGTGTGTTAGTGAGTCTCACATACATGGAAAATAAATGACCATAAAGCTTGTTAAGTCACACTGTCTGCATTGATTGTCTGGGTCTGCAGATATTCCAATACTGGATCTCAGTGACTTAAAAACAAAATCAAATGCTCCACCTAATTATAGTTCTGTGCATGTATAGTTGCCTTTGGGCATTTGCAGCTGTCATGTTCAAATATTTCTAGTAACTGTGGCTGTGACATTTGTCCAACAGATGAGGTAAGAATAAAAGATAAAGGGGTAACAGCCTGGTTTGGGGAGTGGAAAGGAGATCAGATGCATGACTGGATGCCACGGAACACTGTAACACATTTGAAGGTGGACTTGGATGCACCAGAGTTTGCAACTAAAATAAAATAGCAGGTGGGATGGTAGCAATACTGAAAAACAACGTTGAAAAAACATCTACTGGGAGAAATGGCTGAGAAATACATGGTACTCCAAGCCCAGACCTGAGAGAGCTGAATGTCCAGGTTTCTCCTGGGAAAGGTCCTTGAGTAGCTTGTGTCATTTCTGCCATGTTTTCCCATGGAAGAGCAGTGGTGTGAAGATGTTTGTCTTGCCCTAAAATACATCAGCACCAAACACTCTGTGCAGATGCATTCACCTCCAGCCTTTCCTGCGGAAAGACCTGATGCTTGTGCCCCTTTACACTGCACCATTCATGTGTTTCCCTTCCTTTTTCCTCACAGGAGTTCGCTCTTCCCAAGCTGTGCTGAGGTTTCAGGCCTGGAATACCCTGCTTGTGTCTTGCATAGCTGACTTTCCTCTTTTTACCCCCTTGAAATAGACTTTTTACACATTCCTGCCCTCAGCCGCTGCAATGCGCTGTGTATAAACCGCGAGATACAGACAGAAATATAGATTTACGAAGACTTTCACTGAGAATTCCCATCATGAAATTGCTGACGGGAGGTACCTTAAAAAGAAAGCACTGTAAGGAAAAACACATGGGGTTTTTTTTGATGGGGGGAAGTGGAGGGAGGAAAGATTAGTAGACTATTCTCAATGCGTACCGCTTAGATCTATGATCTCTGCTGCCGAATCCAACTGTGCAGATCTATCAAGTTCAGCCACGCTGGAGTATGCCACACAGGTGGATGGTTTAATCTTGACAGTTGAGCTTCCAACTGAAAAGAGACAGAAAGAATGAGATGAAAATACATGCTAAAACCTGTTCTGCTCCTAGTCGGGCTTTGGAGCTGCGCTACTAGATAACGCTGCTGCTTGTAGAACAAAGGCATAGCGATGGGTGCCTCTTTCAGTCCTAAGTACTGTATTGGTTTTCCTAAAGCGATTGCAAAACAGCAAGGACCCTCCCACCTCACAAAATAAAGGAGATGGGGAGCAGTTCTGCTCTGATGGGGAAGAAACAGTAACACGGAAATGCAGTAAGAGGACTTCAGATTGAATGGGGCTGAGACACTTGAGCAGAGTGTGTGCTTCATGGGGGAGTGATATGATACCCCAAAGCTCTACCTTTAAGGCTGGATCTTTAAAGCTGCCCAGGTTGCACATCTATAGAGCTCCCATGTCATTTAAATAAGGCAAAACATTGTTTTTCTCGGAAAAAATATTTGGGAGCTGCCTTGCTCACCCGTAAACTCCATTCCCACCTTCCTGCATCTGAAATGCCACAGGTTTGAATGCACATTGCATTTCTGCTGCAAACTTCTAGCATGGAGTTAGCACGGCCTTGGTGAACACTAAGAAAGGGAAATGTTAATGAAATGCTTAAGCACATACCTATGACACAATCTGAAACAGGTGGATGCGGAGCCATTGAAGGCCTCACGCTTCACTCAAACCATATGTGCAACTCCTATTGCCATCCTAAGAGCAATGATCAAGGGCAGGAGATGGCTGTTAGTGAGCATGATTTAGAACTGACTTTGGAAAAGGTAATTTATGCTTTGGAGCCTCCTTAGATGTGTACCCAGTAGGAAACTCTGTAGCTACACCTGCCCACACATCTTTTGGCTCACTGAGATGCTAATGAGAAACCCAGTCCTTACGGACACAGGGAGGAACTGGAACACTGAGCTCCATTCAGGAATGGGTCTCAGTGACTGATTTATCAGCAGGCTTTCCTGTAGGACAGATAACTCATGCCAGGAATTTCAAGATCTGCACTCAGATTTTGAGGTGCAAGGTTAGAGAATCCAGCAGCCCTGGGAAACACCCAGTACCCCAGAGACAGCGAGTATCCGAGCCAAAGCTCTCTTCCACCCCCTTTTTGCTTGCACCCACATTCAAAGACCTCTGGCTGCCCTTTATATTTGTGGAGTTTGAGATTTGATGAGGCTTCAGATTACTTTACTCTTTCTGTTGAGGTACGTTCTTCATTCGTTTATTGTTGGCACCATGTGCAGTTGAGCACCTCACACTGCACCAATGGGGGCTCAGCATCTGTTTAACACCCCCCCACCCTGAGCCCTAACCATTAGTGCTGCTTGTAACTTAAGGGATTAGTGTCCTTAGACTTGGGATACACACAAGCGTGACCTAAAACTCATCACACTCAGTCTCTGATGGTCCCCCTCCAGCTGCAGACTGATGGAGCATCCTGCAACAGTGTGTTGGCTCTCTAGAGAGGTCTCTGTCCATCATCTGCAGAGAAAGCCTGAAGAAGTGACTTTCCTTTGGCAGAAGTGAGCCATGGTGCAACCCCTTGGAAACCACAGACTGGTGGCAACTACTTCTCTTCCTAAAATCCCCACGAATTTTCTCCTCTAAACCCTCCCCATCTCCTCAACAAGCTTCCCCAGGCAAGCGCTGGGGCTGACAACAGATACTTTGAGGAGCTGGTGAAAACCTTCTGCAGATGTGCAGAGATCAGTCCATTAGATATGCCCAAAACTGGGGTTGGATCATGGGACAGCACCTGCCATGCACCCTCGGCACAGCAAGAGGTAACTGCACCTCTTCATGCCTGGTGAATTTGGGCTGGGAGTGGTGGGAGTGAGGAAAATGCTCCTTGAGATTTCAGGATCAAATGAGTTGCTTAAGTACTAGTAATTATAATTGTGTTTGTGAAACATCATTTTACTGCACTAAAGACAAACATGGTAAAAGAAAAACGAGACTCAGTATAAATGGCCTTGCATGTCTAAGAAACTGCTCCTGTGGTTTTTGGATGTGATTACATGGTGCTAATACACTCCCATCAAAGCTACTTTGAGAGTCCAACCCCAACCTCATAATTCTTCCTAAAATCAGATTGCAAACGAGCAACAAGACTTCTGCTTAATTATAGCCCAAGGAGTGATGTTTGGGCTGTGAATCGTGTTAGATTTCACACTGATAGTTGAGGAGTACATGTGCTGATATCATCTGCAGATGGGGCACAGTTCAGCGGCAGCCTTGCAGAGGCATCTTGCTCTGGTTCATCCATGGCTGTGGTGGGAGCCATGCTGGGACCCACGAGCACATTTATTCTCTGTCAAAGTGCAGCTTTCCTCCCATGCAGCCTCGTTGCTCACCTTTCCTCTCATGTCTGAATGCCTTGGGAATGAGAAGACTCCTTTTATTTGCATAAACAGGACATAAATTCAAAGAGTTCTGTTGAATATTTGTTAAGATGCATATTTATGTGCAAAACCCTCCTTAACCCTCAGAAGCCATTTAGTTAAGAGAGGATAAAGATCATTTACTTATGCCTTCGGGCTGTTGCTATTTAAACACTGCACATTTATGTCTATTTTCTCTGGTATTTACTAAAAAAGCATAGTTATATTAGCAGTTGTTGTCTCTCCTAAACCATTTCTGAAGGTTCTCACAGCACTTCTTTAAGGGATGTACAACTCAGGATGAGCAAATGGTGTCGTTCTGGCTGTAGGATAGTGAAAGCAAGCAACCTTTTCCAGTGGCCACAGGGAAAGGCATTGGAACAGGTTTGTCAAAGAGGTAGTGGAGTCACCATCCCTGGAAGTGTTCAGAAACTGTGTAGACGATGCCCTTAGTGACATGGTTTGGTGATGGACTTGGCAGTGCTGGGGCATGGTTGGACTTGATGATCCTAAATGTCTTTTTCCACCCCAGTTGATTCTATGATTCCTCATTTTGGCAAACTGCTTATTTTGGTGAAATCCCAGCTTTGCAGCATTGGTGAGAGGATTTGCATGAAGGTTCCTGATCCCTGACATCCCACAAGCTTCATAAATGGAGCAAAATCCCCAGGGCTCTTCCCCTTTGAGCTTGACAAGGGGGTTTTCTGCTCAGGGATATTGGTAACAGCAACAGTGGTGCAGTCTGGAACTGGCTGGCTGTGCTTAATGACCTGGGGCATGTCAGCTCCTCTCAGCTGGCTCCCAATCCCCAGGAAATGAACCCTGGCTTGATTACTGTCGCCTAAAGAGTCACACATGTACACTGCGAACCTTCTTTTCATTAACTTAACCTGTGCCCAGAGAGCTGCTGCAGAAACAGATTTTTTCAATCAGATAAAGCATTTTCAATTAAATGTCTTGGTTTCTCCCCATTTTTCTCTTCCTTTCCTGCTGTACAGGAGCTATCTGTGTTTAATGTTGTAATGGGATCTTAACATCAAGTTGGCCGTGTTCTTCTGAAGTGATGGCAACAGTAATTAAAATGTGTTATTGTTTTGCACGGGGTATATTTGTACCATATGGACAATGCAACGTGACTCAAAGCAAAGACTGCTCCTTAAAATTCAAGACAAGATGCAATGAATGAGACTTTGATGTAGGAAAAAGTCACTGGAGAAACTCCATACAAGCAGGAAGCTACGTATTCCCGTACCTGCCTGCCTGGAGTTCCCCTGCAGATGACTTTGGCAGGGGTTTAATTAATGAGCACACATATTTGTTATAAGCATTATGAATGATATATGGCAAATGTTTGCAAAGCAACTGAGAAGAAAAGCTGCTGGGGCAGGGCTTTGCATTTTCAGACTGCAGCAGTGGGCTAAGGAGAGTGACCTGAAGATAACATGGCTTTGGGGAGTGCCAGCAGAGTTGAGTTAAGAGTGAATCAGAAATCTCTGTTGAACAATGAGGTAAAAAATATGAAGCATGTCTATTCAGAAAAGCACTTTCTTCTTCCTCTGAATAAGCATTTTCCAGGCTGTTGAACCATAGCTGTTTTGTGTTCCAGTCTTGCCTTTGGTGGTGTGTGGGAAATTGCATGTGCTCCTTGCTCCAACATGAAGAACAAGAAAGAAACTGTTGCTTCACAGAGAGAAAGGAGCCATCAGTGACCCGAAACAGTGACCAAAGACCAGCTTCCCTCCTGTGAGGCTCTGCTGGGAAGTGAGGGAGCATGGTAGTGCTGTCCTGCTCCAAATGCCCTTGCCTGGGTCTCTTGGGATGGTGGTGGCGACAGGAATGACACTTTGCGAGTGAGACAACAACTTTGTGGGTGAGAAATTATCCCTCAGTCTTGGTACCCAACTGCATTTGGCAAAACTGGTGTTGGTTTTTACCTCTCAAGGCCCTGTCCCAACCTTTGCAGCTTGTCACACTTGGCATCGCAAGTTGGGAATAACTCACCCAGACGAAAGACATCTGGAAGCAGCAGTTTCAGGTTGTGCTTTAAAGATTATGGAATTATAGAATCATAGAATAATTTGGGTTGGAAAGGACCTTAAGATCATCCAGTTCCAACCCTCCTGCCATGGGCAAGGACACCCCACACTAAACCATGCCACACAAGGCC
>JBCJKH010047367.1:0-32568 GCA_039877255.1 Loriculus beryllinus
GAAAGAAGGAAAATCAGCCATAGAAGTCTGCACAAATATCTGAGACTGGCAAGCCTTAATCAAAGAACAACACAGAACTGTGATTTTTGGCAAACAGCATAGAGAAGCCAAAATGGACATAGAACTGTAACAGTCACCAGGTGTTTGCCACAGCCCAAAAATACAGACTTTGGCAAGATTACTGCTGTCAGAAAAGGGAAGCGAGGATACATCACCTGGTTTACATTCTGGGATTGGAGCCAGTGAATGGACTTCACAGACAAACTTGTCATTTTGATATTGTGCTTAGAGGAAAACTTATTTAGACTTTGGTATTTGGCTGATATCCCTGCTCTTTTTTTAAATTAGAGCTACAAGGTCACCTTATGAAAGAGCTGGAGAATCCCCCTGATCAGATAGCCCAGCACAAGCCTGGTGCAGCACATGTGGTACGTAGAGGCCTTGTGTTTAGCATGGATTTGACAATTGCAAAGCTGAAAGTGAGCATGAAGAACAGGCACTGAGGAGCTTCAAGGACAAGACTCTGATCATCAGTACTTACATGTCAAGGCTGAGCTCAAAATCATGTTTGTAGTTCCATCAACCCTTGCATTGGGGGATGCAAGGGTTAATAGTTGGGGAATAATTGAATTAATCTGAAAGTCTGTTTCCCACAGTAATTTCTTTGAATTCTCCTTTTGTTTATTCTGCGGCCATTTCACAGGTAAAACCACCTCCTGATGCCAATGGTAGAATCACTCTGAGCTCTTCTTTCCATAGGCCCTGTCTTCTCCTTCTGTAGCCAGGTCAGTCTCTGATCATCCAAAGCAGATTTTGCTAGATGTGAAAGGCTGCAACTGAGCTGTGCTGATCATCATAACTCAAGCTGAAATGGAAGCTGCAGATGTGCAGCCACAAGGGATGAGACCTTTCTTGTTTGGGAGGGCAGACATCATTGTGACACAGGGACTTTTCTTGTGGGGCAGGGCACTAAACATGCCTGTGGCACTTTGCAGACAAGAATGAATCTCTGTCTCAACACAAAATTGTCATTTCAAAGCTGTTTTAGAATTACTGATGCAAAGAAAAAGAACCAATCCCACAAAATTGCTGTATTTGTTTGTTGCTTGGGTTTGTTTTTTTTTCTTCTTTAACTTGACCAGAGCTTAATCAAATTACTTTATGTCTAATAAAAGTCCTCTTCCAAAAATGTGCTGGCTGTTTCCTTTCATATATTTTTTTATTTACCGTATGCTTTATGAACTCTTGAAAATGCAGGGTGAAAAATTGTATTGTTGATAAAAATGTCACATAAGTAGTGAAGGCTGCTGCACTTATGAGGAATGAAAGAAACATTTTTTTGAGTCAGAAAGCCTGGGGCAAATCAAAATTCTCTTGAAAACTTCAGTGGTAGTTTTGCTTGAGTGGAGTTTATAGACTCATGAGCTCTGCAGTTGACAGGCACGCTCATATAATCTTTACTGCATGTGCATGTTATTTAATAGGATGTTTGCAAACAAAATTCTCAGGCTGGAAAATCATTGTCTTAAATGGATCTGAGGTCCCAGCTTAGATCTAAATCCATCCTTTGCTGCTTTGGGAAATGTTCAAAACCTTTGGAGAAAGTTTCCCTGTTTCTGTTGTGTACAAGGAGGAAAGGATATTAACAGCGGTCCCTAAGCATCTCACCTATCGTCTGGGATTTGGGGCCCAGGACAAACAACATTATGTCTCATGTCTACAATCTCTTCAGGTAAAACTTAGCTGGATGCGTGACTTTCTTCATGCAGAAGAGGAGCATATGCATTGAGAAAACTAGTAAGATGGATGGCAGTCTTCCTAAAGTCCCTCAATATATTTTTTGTAACAAATTCCCTTCTACTAAAAAAAAAATATAGTTGAATCAATTTAATAACATGTTCAATTGAAAAAAAATTGTTAAGTGGAGGAAACCTTTTGGGTCCCAATTACTGTTAATTTGTAATCCGGTGAGGTCAAGTACCTGATTAAATATTTATATAGGAGAAAGGTCATAGTCTTTTGTGATCTTCTTTGCCCTGTGTTAATTCTCCGTCAGACGCAATGAGTTCTTTTTGGAGAACATTTTATCAGAGAAAGTAAGCCTTGCTCTTGGTATCAGAAAAGGTAAGTTGATGTCAAACAGCTGAAATCAATCACTTGCAGTTACATACATTTTTAGCTCAAGTTTTTCCAAAGCGATTTAGTGGTTTTAGATTTGTAAGGATTTGAATGCTCATCTTGAGACTTTTGAAAGGCACTAAGATGGAAATGACGAGTGCCTGATCTCTGGAAGTTGGGTCACTTGAAGGAGGTCTCTGCTGGACATGTGTATGTCATATGGAAGCATTCCAAAATCACTAGTCACTTTGAAAAATCTTGCAGTCAAAGGACAAAAAAATGTATTGTTTTATATCTATGGTAATTAATTTTGTAATTTAAAACCCCTGAAAGAGGCATGTCATATCAGGCTCAGGGATCTCAAATGAGGAAATAAATACCTATGTGGAACTCAGATGAAACCAACTAGAACCAACAGAGATTTGCCAGAGTTTGCAGTTTGCCTACTATATGTATGGAGAGGCAAACCACTCTGTTCCTCCAGCTGGAGGGATGGGGCAGATGCAGCTCAGCCAAAGCTTCCCTTTGCTGTGGCACTGCATGGGGCAATGCACTCACTGAAGTCAGGATGTGAGGCCTTGGACATCCTATTGGGGTGAACCCAGCATCTTCTAGGGAGTGGTCAGGCGCCCCAGGTGCTCTTTGGGGTTATCTGCCTGTAAGTGGCAGCCTTTGGCATCCTAATGTGCGACAACTTCTGTGGAAAACGTGTTTTGTCATTCTCATATTAAAATTAATCTCTCTCTCTCTACACCTTTTTTTTCTTGATATATTTTAATTCTTTTTTAGTACAAATTAGTTTTCTGAGTAGCTGTCTGTTAATGCTATACACATATATGTACACACACACACACACACACATTAGAAATGTTACATTCAATCAAAAGGTTCTACACCAGGTAAATGTATGTGCTAACTTGGAAGCCACAGGAAGTATTTAGGGCAAATATGCTGCAGAAGGATGCCAACAAATATAGTTCTAGTTACCATAACCACTTACATGATGTATCATCCAGATAAAACCTGAGAGTATGAGACAGTTATGGGATTTTGCATTTTGGGAAAATCTATATGGAGTAATTCGTATGATCTGTAACATGCCTGTAACGACATGTGGTCAAGGGCATCACTCTTTTGTCTGTCCTATGCTAAGTGGGAGGGGAGCAGGAGCTGAATGCAAAGCATGCCCCTCCAGAAGTCTTCTACCTTCTACCGTCTGGGTTCTCTGAACTTTCAGGACAACTTAAAGGTTATTTTCATTGCATTGGATAGCATTTACTTTTCTTTTAATTGTGGTCTTAATAATATTTTTGAACTGTATTTGGAGAAATTTCCCTACTGTGTGCATTTTCCTCACTGCCAGCTGTTGGTTTAGCTTACTTGGACAAAAAGCTGTCTTTCAGCCAGTTAATGCCTTATGTCAGTACAAGGAAGTAAAATAAAAATTACCTTTTCTATTTAATTTTGTAATCTTTACACTGGTAACTTTAGATACCCTGTATTTTACAGTGTCAATTTGTTCATAAAGCTATGTTCTTTCTAAATTAAAAAAAAAAAAATAAAAAAAAGAAGAAAGAAAACAGATATCTCATGATATTTCTTATGTTAAACAAATGATTGCACAGAACACCCTAAGTTCTGCTCCCAGTTACAGGAGTAAAAATCCAGTGAAACCAGTGAAACCAATTCACGGAATTCTGTGATTCTTTTCTGGGTTAGTGTTATTGGAATGCCCCAGTTGGGTATAACTTGTACTAGTAACTATGCTTTATTGCACTGCTTTTTTTTCTTTTCTAGCCAATAATTACTTATTGGCTGAATTAAAAGTCTTTGGCCAGTGGACGCTGAGTAGTACTGAGGGAAAGATATGACTTCCACCTATTTACAGTATTTTTTCCCCCTTGTTGTGTGTAGTACACTATTAACTGAGAGACTGAAGGTGATGCAGGCAAAGCAGGTAGCTGTATACTTAGGATGGTAGTATTCCTACTACACTGCCCTTTCATGAAGAATAATTGTAGAATTAACAGAGCATTTGCTGTCATAATGCAACACTTCTTCCTCGTTTGTCAGGTTTGAAATGTGGGCTCTTGGGAGTAGTGGTTATCTGTTATTCCCTGTTTATATAATATTGAGTGGAGTGGGATGGTGATGTAGTAGTTAGAATTTTCTCATCTGATATTATATTGTCAAACAACAATTAGTCAATTTAGGCTCCCATTTTACCCAGTGAGCAGAATTAAACACTTAAGAATTCTTTTTTTTTTTTTTTTAATTTGAAAGTTCTAGTGCAGAGAGAAAACTCTTTCTGTAAGAAATTGCAACTATTCTTTTCCCAGAACATGTAGAGTTCAAGGCCAGGAAGTGA
This sequence comes from Loriculus beryllinus, assembly GCA_039877255.1. Taxonomy (NCBI): domain Eukaryota; kingdom Metazoa; phylum Chordata; class Aves; order Psittaciformes; family Psittacidae; genus Loriculus; species Loriculus beryllinus. The sequence goes on from JBCJKH010047367.1 coordinate 4,487, forward strand.
TCATCTCGTCTAGCCTTCTGTATTATCACAGACCATTACATATCCCAAATTACACATATAGAATCCAAATAACTTGTACTTTGGTGAAATAATATCTTCAGAAAGATGAACCGTATTACATGGAAAAAGCCAAGAAACGTAAAAAACCTACCATTTCTGGTGGTACAGAGTTCCCAAGCTTAATCACTGTCTTGCGGCATTTAAACCAGAGATATTTATTCTGAGCTGAATTGTCTGGCTTCAGCTTCTCAGCCTTTGGGTTCTTGTTATACTTCTCTCTTCTAGAATTTTGCACAGTATTTGCTACCTGAGAAGGTGTTTATGTACTGAAATCTTGTAACCTCTCAGTCTTCCTTCAACAAAATACATATACTGAGCTGCTGGAGTGTCTTATTGTAAAGCATTTTCTCTAGCTCTTGGGATGCTTTCTTCAAGCTTTCCATTTTCTCCATTTTATTCTTAGAGTATGGATCCCACATCCACTCACCAATGTCATAAACCTCTCTCTTTTGTTCTTGCCTCCCATGTTTAAACATACAAGGGCCATGCTTTTTTGCCACTGTAAGGCACTTTGAATTCCTGTTGAGCTGCAGTCACACTGGAGTTTGTTTATTTTAATTTATCTGCAAATATTTCTGTGTAATATTCTGTAACTGCATGGTAAATTATGACCATAAAATTTCAGGGTAAGTGCCTCCTAGAGTATTCTATGTAACATAAGAGGGCCAATAGTTTTCACTACACTCCCAGCAGAAAGGTCTTGAACACTGGATATGCAATGACATTTTTCCAAATCTATCAAATCTGGGTATTAACACACTGACAGACTCCTCCAGAGTGACACTAGCCAAATAATTTGACTTACCATGTTGCATTAGATTTTTGTGCATGTCAACAGTCTGTGATGTGATGAGCCAAAACACTAAGGGAAACAGTGCTCTTCCAAAAATGACAATTTAAGCCCATTTTAATTTTCTTACTTCACTAAGCTTAACGGTTGGCAGCTGAGAATCCAGCTCACCCCCTCAATACGACTGTTGCTTTCAGCCAAAGAATCTGCAGTATGTTTTAGTGGAGTAAATTAGTTACATAGTAAAGAGCTTGATGGCTTTGGAAGCCAAACTGAAGACTCCTTAGAAGAGAGCGCACTTTCTAAAATAGAATATCACAAAGCACACTCTTATTCTTAAGTGCAGAAAATGCCAGCTTGGATTCATCATTACAGCTGGTAAGCTGCATTTTCCTACTTGTACCGCAGCCCAGTCCAAATAAGGATTTCCTTCTGTCTCCTTGGCCTTTTTTAACTCATGCAGTTTGGAAGAGAGAAATACAGCGCTTGCCCACTCCCTCATAACATCTGTGTTACTAGAACCAGATCAGGAGATACAGGAAATCCTTGATCCAACAGAACCCTAAAGTTGAATAAAGCTTAGATGGTAAGCTGCTAGGGACAGGGCTGTTTTGCTGGTGTTCATACAGTGCCTTTCACAGTGGCATTCTTGTCCGTGACAAAAAGCTCCCAGGTGCTCAAGCAATAAAACTGGAAAATATGCATATACTCTCCTTGAAGATCCAGTGCTTTGACGGATCAGGGCCACAACTCAGTGGATGAATGATGTTGGCTCACAGCAGCTGAACAAGCCCTATTGTTTTAGGAAGCTGTCATCTTGTGCTCCAAATTCTAATCCTTCATTAAAAATAGCCTCTAGCATATAATTGCAAAAATAGCCTTTCCCACTTGGACTGACAGCAAATTGATGCCATGTTGCCTCTAGCTTCTGTAATAACTGGAGACAGCAGCTCAGAACGGCCTATATTCACTTGTTTCACTTCAATATCTTGTTGACTCTGAAGCCTAATAATGGCTCTCTCAGGGTTCATGCTATTATTTAACTTACGATCAAATATGCAAGAAACAAGAAGAAAAATGATCAACAGGGGTTAGTATATTTAGAACATTAAAACCCTAAAATATGTGATTGTTGTTTTCCATGTGATCCTTCTTTTCCTCAAACATTATCCTTTTTCTTGGCAGGCAAAAGCCACTGTTTTTCTCACCATGATGAATTCTGTATTTCATAAAAAACGTATTTGTTACTATGGAGGGCATTGGCACTTGTTCTTAAACAATCGCACTTTTCTGGTTCCTCCATTTTTGCACTCATAAGAATGTAACATTGTGTAATTTCTAGTTTGCTATGTTTACAATAAGAAGAAATGCATGTTTGTTCAGAGTGTCTTGAGTTTAAGCTCTCTGGCTCATCTTCTAACTGGAAATGTGGAGAGCATGCTCATGTGAGCTACTAACTATGTTCCCCATTTAATCTGCAGATGAAAGAGTCGTGGAATGAACTGAGTAAAATAAATAAATAATTTAAAAAAGTATATTCAAGACAAAACCAACTGTACTGCAGCCAACTGAGAACTTTTTTTTAGTTTTTAACATCTGGTAAAAAACATCTGTGACATTGGACTAAAGAGCAGGTGCAGCATTTAGGAACAAGGATATTGAGATGCAGATGTGTGTAAAGAGTTCAGGGGAAACTCTTCAGGATCAGGCAGTTAAAGCAACATATTCAAAGGTAGCCTAGGGAATTAAAGGATGATTTTTTTCCTGAGGCTCAGTCTTAAATTTTTGGTGTCAAGTATGTGTGAATGAAGGTGAGATTTTGAAATCTGGAGAAGACCTAACATGGTCTAAAGAAAATATTTTGATCTGGAACACTGCAACAAGAGCCAGCCGCTACTCCTATACAAACCTTTCATCTACCCAGAATTTTTTAGACATGCACAAGTCCTTGTGAAAATGCACTTTTATAAAAAAAAAAAGAATATATGTGAGACTGTGAAAACCTGTCATAAGGTATGATAACAATTTGTTCTTTCTCTGTCATAGCTTGAAGATGAAGTATGGTAAGAAGAAAATGGAATTAATGTTAGACTTCTGTGAGGATATCTTTATTAACCACCTTGAGGAATATACAAGAGAAACCATTCAAGTATGAAACTCTTAGTTTTTCTCTCCTGTGAAATCCTCCTGGTGTTTGTTAATTTGCTAAAGACATTGCAGAAAGCAGTCTCTGTAACACAGCCAGTATCAGGGTTTGCACAAATCCTGCAGTGTCACAGGGTAACACGTTCTATGATATCTTCTGTAAACCTGAAAATGCCAGTTAATTTCACAGGTGTGATTAGGAAGAAAGATTTTTTTTCCCAATAAGATAAATGCTTTTTGCTGAATAGTTTTTGACGCTCAAAAATCCTGGTTACATGAGGCAAACAGAACATAATCTGGAAATTAAGTCAATTTTTCTATCACCACTTCTATCACCTCTGTAATACCAGATTTTTTTACCTGATGCAGTGAAGTCTGTTAACTTGAAATATTTCAGAGTATTCAAAATGTTTCCCTTTTTGTTGCAGTGGAAGTACAAGGGAAAAAACCTAAGGATGCATCACAGATTAAAATACCTACTACCAAAGAACTTGTTTCATGTGGTTTATAGTTTATTTTGCCAAAGCACTTTTTTAAGATACTGGTATTCTTTTTTTCAGGTGGATTTTGAGTTGGCCTATTTATAATAATGTATGATTATTTTACTTATGAATTTCTGTTCACCAGGGTGATAATAAACATACACTCTGCTTTCCTGCCTCTACAGAGCTGGAGGCGGGTTTTCACCTTGTCCTAGTTAGACCAGTCACTGATACAACGTAGAGGCAATCATTAAACACAGCTGCATAGTTTGCCTCACTCTCTCCTTCAAAATGTATTTGAGAGACCCTATGGTTTTAACCTTATCAGGCTCTTTTTTAGCAAGTAAAAAATGCCAGAGGAGATTGTCTATAAACATAATGACGCTTTGAAAAATCAAGTTGTTTGCCTAAAGATGACTGACAAACTAAGTGTTAATTACCTAATCTAATGTATCTTGGCTGATCTGTTTATCAGACAGAAATTTTGTATATCATGCATATCCTTTATTATTGTTGCATGTCAAACCGAGGTGGGATTTGCCTCAATTTTTGAAGACTTGTTTCAAAAGAATGTAGCTAAAGTTTGCAAGAGAATTATTTTTGTAATATTTCCCCACAAGGCTGGCTTGTCAGCCTTATCAAGGTGCTTTATGCTCTCACTTATAATGTAATATTTAATACCTTTGTTTTTTGTATTTGGTTTCCTTGGTACCATTAGGGTAGAACAGGATAAGAAAAAGGCAGATACAAAAGTGCAAGTCTTGCTTTGGCAATTTATCTGCCAAACCACGTGCAACCAGCTGCATGAATAAAGAGTAGGGCCCCAATTCTGCATACATGCACCCACCAGAGCACTTCTCATCCTTCATGTGGGTAATTTCACCTATGTGTTTTCACTGAGCAAGAAAACAATTTCCATTTCATTGCGAGGGGAAGCACAGAATAGCACAAGTGAGGTTTAATGTGGCAATTTCTCCCCTTAACACCCTAAGGCATTTGAAGGGGTATGTGAGGTGTGTATGCCTATGAGAAGCAGACAAACAATTCCAAATGCATGGGGTCTGTGGTTTTGGCTTATTGTAGCATTTAGCAACCTGCTCAAGTAACTTCAAAAATAACATTTCAATTCTGTGCTGTTCGGAGATGTTGGATTTTGCCCTATCCTGAGTTTTTGGATTCCTAAATGTAGTGCAGACTTCAGGGGGCCCTATCAGAACAAGTGTTACCAAAAGCTAAGAGATTGCTGTTCGCAAAATACAAGGAATTAAAACAGAATTTTTTTCAGGTTATATCTTGTTTATTTTCAACTTTAGTGAGGGGTCTTAATCCTGAATTTGTAGGTGATGGATTCACCTCTGGTAACACTAAAATGCAGGCTTTCCCTCTCCATGCTCTTTCCCATTGTCAGTCCACTGGAGCTTCACTGAGTCTCAGCTGCATCCTCCATTAATTGGAGAATGTGCTACACTTGGTCTTTGCCAACTCCTTCATTTTTCCCTCTTCTGACACTTCTGAATCTAGCCCAGTAATGCTGCTCTGAAAAGACATTCCAGTCCTATTTAATATCCTACTTTATTTTCTGCTCATTTTTCCTTGTCCTCTATTTCTTCAGTTCATCTCCATAAGAAAGTATTAAGGGACTCCTCTTTCATTTTTTCAACCTCATTTTTATTCTTTGGTCACTTCCCACCACAATGGTAATCTCTATTAGAAGCAACATCTCTTGAGAGAAAAAAAAGAGACAGGCCTTTTAAATAACTCAGTCCTTGTTATGAAGAAGTGGGAGATGACAGCCATTTTCAGGCACAGTCCTTGAAGGAAAGCCAGGCATTCTGTGTTGATTTCAAAGCCCTTTGTTACCAGAGAACATTTTTTGTATTGTTTTACATTCCCAAATGCCAGCCCTCTTTGCAGCATTCTGTGTCAAATCCAACCAGTATTTTAGAATGCCACTAATTTTTGATAAATGAGCATAGATATATTGATATGGCTGTGAATCTTTGTACAGCGCATAAGTCTTTTCATTAGTTTAACTGCTGCCACATTTTCTGAGTCCGGTTGAACATTTTCTCATAGGTCCTAAAGGACCTAGAGAACATCCAGCCAAAGCTGACACAAAGCTGCATCTGGGTTCAGGTTTACTTGCTCTGGCTTTTGGAGTGGATGGCTGTTTACATGAGTGAATGGAACATTTTCAACACCAAGAAGCAAGTGATACTGAATTTGTTATGAATACGAGGTGTGATACTTTAGCAATGATGGGTGCTATGGAAAACTCAAAGACAGTAACTCCTCACTGACACTTCAGGGTAAAAAAAAGGTAGAAACCACACATTTTACCTTCAACTCCCGTCAAAGAGAATAGTGCTGAGTACATAAAAACCACTTATGCTTTTCCTCTTTTACAGAAAGATTCCTGGATCTTATTTTTATTGTTTAAAACAGAACTCATGAGGCCGTGTATGCTGTGAGATTTCTTCACTCAGTAAGCTTTGGCATTTAAGTCTCACAAATTATGTGCACTCATTAGCCACGTTCTCATGGTACTAAGCACCTGAAAACTGCAGGTGCTAAGTTACTAGACAGCCCTGAAAACTGAGTTGCAAGACGTAGACAATTATTTTTCCTACCAGCACTTGTTTCACTAAGCAGTGTTTCTGGCCACATATGCTCTGTAAAGGGAAACTTTTGTAGTATCTGCAATATTGTTTCAGAACTGGTTTTATGATTTGTGTCTTCCAGAAAAACATATTCCAATAAAACAGCTTTGACACTTGTTTCACCTGGTTACTCAAAATATTAACATCTCTTTTGAGTGAAGGTATGGCAAGTGCATTGAGGACGTAGTAATCTTGGGCATTTCCTCTTTCATCACAGACAACTGACACAGGAATTGTTCCAGCTAATTTCTTTTTTCCCCCGGCAACATGGTAATCAAAGACTTTAGGGAGATACTCAGTATGCAACCATTGAGATGTTGGCATGACCCCAGGAGATTTTAGGTTTGCTTCAAGGTAGTAATACAGACTTGGGTTATCAAGATCACATTAACACATGTAAATGCTCCCACCATATATAAAAAAAAGGGTTCATGGAATTGTTTTGGTCCTAAACAGTTACCTGTTACACAGCAACAAAATCAGCTCTCCCCTTGCTATGTGCCTGTGGCTCCAGGATGGCCAATAGCAAGGAGGATTTCCTCTCATCCAGGACAGCAGTGCTGCCACACCACGTGCGCAAAACACCACCACCTGAAACATCAAATGGCATTTTGTGGGGAAAAGACCAAAGCCATCCGGAAACGTTCCTTGATTTTGTGACTGGTTTTGTTTGCCTCAGTCCAGTGGCATGTCGTTTTCTGAGGCACCTGACCAGCCTGAGGGCATCTGACCCTTTTGGAAATGGGAAAAGGGAAGAAAAACAAGAGCTTCTCCTGTTTTCCCCTTCTTCCCACCTGACAAAGAGTACTTTAAGAGTCTGTACAGGTGCTGGTGTTGCATATTGTACTTTTCACAGAGCTGGGGGTGTCTCTGCTTCCGCAAGTCCATGTCTGTTTCTTGGCAGTGGTAATAATGTGCTTCCTTTGCTTGGTGGAATAAGGAGCTCTGGCAAAGGCCTGAAGTAGTTTCTCTTCAAGAGAGTTTCAGGCCTCCTCCCTCATGTGCTCCCTGGGGATTTTCCCCTCTGCTCCCCAGGATTGAGAAGGGACAAAGAGAGCCCAAGGGTAGTGTGGGTCCTGGCTGGCCAGAGCCATCCAGGTGTAGCGGTGGGTCTGGGGAGAGCTGGGCCCACGAAGCAGCATGCTGGTGGCTTCTGGTACCCTTCCTGACAGCATCACCCTACTGGGTCAGTACAATACACAAAAAAGGGGCTTGTAAGGGATAAAACACCGGGCGCAGTGAGAGACCATCCCCTTCATGGGGCCTGGCGGTGCTGCTGGTGGAACCCACTGGGGCAGGCAGTGACCAGTGACTGGAGGGGAAGTGGTGAGGATGGCAGAGAGATGGGATGTGAGGTGGGGCAAGGTGAGCTCCTTGGTTAATTCTGTCTCTGGTTAGGATCATCTGGGTAATGTAAATGCTGGATGAGTGAACACTTCCAGATTTCCTTAGGATTTAAGGGTTAGCTAAATATGCCCTTCTAGAAAAAAAAAAAAAAAAAAAGGAAAAGTTTTCTCACTTTTTTGATACTGTACTTCTGTTATCATGATATTAATAATTTCGAGGACACTGTGGAAGACTGTACTAAGCTGTTGCAGTGTCAATTACACAGAGCTATATTTTTGTGCTCATTATTATTCTTGGATGTCTCTAATTTACATTTAAATGTACTGACTAATTTTGATTCAATCATGTCAAAAATGATAGGTCATGTGTGGGAGGAGATGACAGTCCTACCATCAGGAATTGCCAGAATGTGAATTCCTCGGGGCAATGATTTAATGCCCAAGTCAAGCAGTGCTGTCAGAATTGGAGGCCAAATTATGACACATTATGCTGTACTATGGACTTGCACATACAATACGTATGAAAAAAGTGACTGAGATTGGAGTTATTAAACTATGCTTTAACCGCTGCTACATTTTGCTTCCCGCTCCACTCTCTCTCCCCCCGCTGTCTTTTTTTTTCCTCTTGCTCACTGCATTTGTTCACAGGTGCTAATAATGGTACAGAAATCTCTTCTGTAACAACCAACATCCCAAGCCATTCTGAACAGCAGCCTGTGATTAAAGCAGGTGATAAAATAATGGCACTTGATATACATTTCTGCTTAGCCTTTCTTTAAATCATTTACATTTTTTTAGCAAGCTACGTCAGCTAGATGTTCCATGAAAGGGCAGGGTTTATTCATTCCATTGTGCTTTATTCCCAGGATGTTTTGGGTTTTTTTAAGACCGGAATCCACTGTCTCTGGATAAACCTGCTGAATAACCTTCAGCAGTTCCCAAGCAATCCATGGGTACTGATTTGCATATTGGATAACTCATTCTAATTATTACATCCTATTTGCCATTTTATAGCTTAAGGGGATTTATCTGTCAGAAGTGAGCTTTTCTGGTTTTTGGTTTGTTTTGGGGTTTTTTAAAGAAATGTTTGTTTTTTACCTGGCCTTTTAATACTGGGGGAGAAGCTGCAGAGCTGTTTACTATGAACAATGTATGCACAATTAATTGCACGTTCTTGTTCAATCAGTGCTGCTATTAATGTCTTAAAATTCTTGGTTTGAGTCACTGTGAAGATGTTGAATTTGATGATCTTGGATTTTCATCTTGCTATTATATGCTCAATTATTGTAGTCCTAAAATAATGCCATAAGGTACTTTACTATGATATAATTGATAGCTGAGTTAAAATAACTGGGGTGGGGGGGAGGGGTCGGGGGGGTGGTGATTGACTATAAAGAATGTCTTAAAAAAAAAATCCCTTGAGATTTCAAATAATTTGTGTAAGAAGTTGTGCTAATGGATTTTATTGGCACAGGAGTGCACAATTTTTATGGTACAAATCTCAGTTTTGGAATGTTTACATCTTTAGCCTTTTCTTGAGGTATTGGAGATGAGCAAAATGGAAATTTTTGTGTACTGTAACAAATAAAACAATTTAAGCATTGCTTCAGAACCAGTCTCTAAGAAAACCCACTGACTTTAAGCCTATAAGCTGAGAATGGGCAATGGGAGAAGGGGCCATTGCTGAATTTGGAAAATACAGCAATGAATTGCAATTCATCCAATTTCCAATGAATCAGAAAAAAATCTAGTGCTTATCAGCAGATTTTGGATTTTCTGGATGAAATGCAGTGACATTTTCAGAAGTGGTTTGGAATCCTGCATATAAACCTTGAGGCTTAGTGTTCACAGAACTCCAAATCCTGAGAAGTCTCTTCCCAAGTAGATTTACCTTGCTGCAGACATGTGGCTTGTGTTGTCCTTTCCTTACCTCCCTGGGATCATTGAAATTCATGATGTCTCAACCTTCTCAGTTGGGCTGGGGCTGAGTGCCACTTTGTAGGCTGTCTCCATGTGGCTGTGGCCACTCATAGTTCCAAATACCAGACCATGTGCTGGATGTGTAAGAGGTTTCCAAATGGCTTTTGTGCTCAGCGTGCTGTCTTAACAACTGCTTCTGATCTCCTTTGAGGCCATGGGAAAAAAGGCAGCAGGATAGATGGACTGCATGGGCCAGATTTGCCAGCTGGATTGATCAACCCAGTTTACAGCATTGCAATGAAAGTGACAATTGCTGTTGCACTGGGAGGAGAATGTGTTACACTTACTGCCACAGAGGTGAGATGAGTGCCCAATGTGCTAAACAGCAGAGAAATGTCTCTCTGTCTTCTGGGAGAGTTCTCAGGCAGTTGGGATGGTTCCCAAAGTCTCAGGATATTTGATGTGGTTGTTGATGTCTGTGCCAAAGCTGCAGTGCTGGATGCTCCAAAGAGTAGTATAGACAGCAGTAGAGATGAAAAATCCAATCAAGTTCTTGTTTCCCAGGGGCCACTTTGGGGAAAGAGGAGTAGAATTTGTCAGGACTTGGAAGGAAATGAGTGAGAGGTTGTACAGATTGGATCGGATGTTGAGATTGTAAGAGGCAACAAGGAGAGACTACAGATCTGATTTCAGTTCTGCAGGCACGCAATCAAAATTCCTCCTTGCATTGACATGGAGTAGAAATGGTCTGCAGCCAACTGGATTTCATACTTCAGTTTGCATTTCCCTGAATGTAGAGAGTTCCTATCCCTGATAATTAAACTTCAAAGCTAACACTCTATTAAATGAATAAAGCTATTATTTCAGTCTGTTTGGCCCCAGAGTAGTTGGTTGACATAGTGAAGGCATTAAAGAGGGCTATAAACTTCACTGTTTTTCAAACAAAAGCAGTGTTTTAGAAAACACAGCAAAATCAACAGATATACCTTAATCTCACAATGTGTGCAGATATTTTTGTGTGCCTGAATGTCTTTTTTCAGTGCTTCAGAGAAACACGAACTAAACCAATTTTCCTGACTTCTGCTGGTTATGGGCTAGGACTAGCATGGGTATGGGCAAGGGCAAAGCCAGGATTAGCAGCCTTATTTTGGTTGCAGAGGGAAAGTAAACAGCTGCCAGGGACCATACCTAGAAAGGCATTTTAACCTTGTAGTTCAGGCACAGATTCCTAAAGATAGAAAGAATGGAAGCTTACTGGGCAACACAGAAAGCCATAGCTCAGTAAGCTGTCTTGCCATTTTGCCTGTGCCTGAAATAAGCATATTTTTTATATCAGAGCCATGTAAGCTTGCACAGTCTTGTACAAAGTGATTTTTGGAATTCTATTTAAGGTCTTACATAAAAAAGCCAATTTCTTCTTTTGGATTTTTGATCTCTAGGAACCAGTGATATATTTTATATGGAACCGTGTCATTCTGTTTTTGCTGATCAGCTTAATCCCATTAGCTTCTGATTTTACAGTTTTTCAAAATGAAATTTGCTCTATTTCACAGGACAAAGTGAGATTCTTAAGTAAGCCAATCACTGGCTCACCTAACAGTGTTGTTCTTTCAAGATTATAGTAGAGGTAGAGAAGGAGCCAGGTTAGACCCAGAGATGCTGTTTGAATAGTCTGCAGCTTTATTAGCACATCTGGGAACTATCCAGCAATAGCTTGTACAAAACAGATCATTCTTCCTTCCATAATCCACTCCACCTGTTGGAAGGCTGCCATCAGGATGGCTAGCCAGTGTGGCCATTCTGGCATGTTTTCTGGCCTTACTGTAATCAGTTGAGCTGTGAGAACTGATCAGGCAACAACCTCATGCAGCATCTCCTCTGGACCCCTGACCCCTTGCTAGTTCCTGTTTGCCAGCCTGCTCCATGCTTGACATTTTGCAAGTTCTAAAACATTGAAGATAATTTTCCAAGTTCCCTTCTGTGTTCCTGAGCTGCTGACATGACAAGTTGTCCCATCTGTGAGCCCTGGCCAAATGGAAAGGAGGGGAAGAAATTTTTCTTGTCCTGGAAAAAGATGACTTTCATTGAACATGCCTTCCCTAAGCTTTGTCTTCTCAAATGCACTGTAGGCTAGTATCAACACACACCTGGGTTTTTTCTCCATCTGCACATCTGTGAATGTGTTTTGTGCAAGACCAAAAGATGGCTAGATTATCTGTACCAAGCAGTAGCATCTCATTGTTTTCTCCCTTCTTTTCTGTCTTGCTAGGTTAAACTAGCTGAGCTGGCACAAAACTCTGTTGTGTGTCAATATAAAGTGGTATTTGATTTATTTGTGGCCTCTGACATGCACATGGTTGATTTCTTCCACTATAGGCATTTAAAAGTCCATATGGTCTATATTAGTGATTGAGCCTCTCTCCAGTCAGTTGAGAGAGAGAAACCTGTTCACAGCGCAAATGATACAATCTTGGTGACATGTTTGGTTGGCATGCATGGCATTGCATTCCTGATGTGCACTGGGTCAGACTGGCTAGATAAAGGTTGAGTAACACACTGATTCTCTGAAGAATAAAAACAACATTTATTGTTCACAGAACAATAAAAAAAACTAACTTAGTGAATTTTTCCCTAGGGAGTTTTTCCATTCTGCCAGCTGGACCAGCTTAGAACCTCTCACCTAGACATCTCTACAAGACTATGCATATTAAAAATAGCTGTGAAACACAGACATTGAAAGGTGCTTAGAAAGATATTCCATGTTGAATAAGACGGGCATTTCTGACATACTTGGCCCTTTCCTTTCCTGGAATTCCTATGCAGTACGATAGAAATAATTCTTAGTGGTAGAATAATTTTTCAGCTATGGAGATGTAAAACTTAGAGGATACAAGCTTTTGTGAATCTTGCAAGCTATTTTTTGAAACCTCAGGATTACCCCAAAATAGCCTGAACTTGCAGAAGTTCTGTAACCTGACCCATAGGTACATTTTCAGTTGCATTATCCATGAAACAGATCCTGACTCATCAGGGAAGACTTTCTCATCATGTTTCCTCTCTTCTTCCAATACAGTTACCAGCCACTGTTACCAGCCAGTGTTTTCCATGCTGGCAACTGACCCAGAGTGCCCTTTGGTGAAAGATAGAGGAAGAGTAAGAAGGATAGTTTGGCAGAGAGAGGTCAGAGCTGTCTTTGTTCTCTTTTCACAGTGTGGGAAGTCTCTAAGGAGGGAGGTGAATCTGTTCCCAAGGAAGTCTAACTGTCAAAAACTTAGAGGAAATGTGAAAAAGGAAGAATACTAACCAACAGAAAAGCTACGCTTGCATGTGGGAGCAGGAGGATGGTGGAGAGGCCAGCTGCTGCTGGAAAGGGGAGTTTGTGAAATGGCTTGCACAGAAAGAGTGCTTTTAGGAAAAGACTTGGAGGATGCAGAATGTTAGCTGGTGGCAAAAGGGGGTGGAAGGACAGCACATCTAAATCCTTGGTGGAAGACAGGTTCACTTTGTATTCAGTACTTTTCTTTACTTCTTCCCCTACTCATGTGGTGTGGAAATCTATTGTCACTGGTGTATAAAAGCATTCCAAATTAAAGTTCATTATGAGCAAAGGGGGAAAAACGCAGATGTGAATACATGCACTAATTAAATTGAATGGTCCAGCTATATCCTGGCACAGATGCTTCTGAAGATTGGAATACAAAAAATATTTCTTCAAAGTTATGTATTTCTATACAGAAATCTTTCCTGTTTGGCATTATGGTAGGATGAATTTATTATTCAGATTCCAACAAATGCTGTTTTCCAGATGTGACTTCACTAGTCACTCCAAGCTATTAAACTCTCAGTGCCCTCAGACTTGACACATATTTGACATATAAACACCATTACGCAAATAAAATAGAAATTCCTCAGAAAACTGATCTAATAACATTGGAGTGATAAACCTTTAATGTTTGTTGAGAATAATATGAATTACCAACAGCAAATAACAGACTTGGAAACTGCATTAGCAGGACAATGCCTGTGGTGTAACGAAACACAAACAACCACAGCAAACAAAATGCTGTGGCTGGAATTTGATTTGGAGAACTGTTCTGGTGGGTAACTATATAAGGCTTTTCATGTACATTGTTTTTATGTGAAGGATGGTCACATCTCCTTGTTTTGAATAATTGGTAATTAAAGAAAGGCCTTCAAAATAGCTGATACAATTTACTGGCTTAAGGTGGATTCTGTTGGTTTCAGTCATGAACACAAGATTGTGAGGGCTTTCTTCCTATGGCTCACTCAGGGAGAAGAGGGAACTGATTTAGCACTTTCAGCTTGCTTTCTTCCTGTTCTGCTTACACCTTTGTATGAAATGAGTAATGCTTTTGTTTCTTCTGCCTGACTTTGCTGAATGATTTACATTCAGGAAAAAATGGTTCCCTGTGGAAATAACAGTTATTAATTTCCAGTACCATGGCTAAAATAGCTTTGATACCATCATGATAAAGAATAGTGTGGTTAGAATCACTGTGGTATAGCATTCACTATGACTTTTTTAAATGTTAATTTGGTCTCTTAATTTGACCTCCTGTTAGGCACTTTATGAAATGAAGATAAAAATGGAAAGGGTAATGCATTAATGCTTAATCCACTTAATGAAATAGGTTTTCCTTTGTGATTCCATATAAATTAGGGTATAACTGCGACTTTTTATATTTTACCTGACATAATAATAGAGATGAAATTAATTCTCAGCTGTAAATCATTGAGGTTAATTTCGAAATGGTCACTTTACCCCTGCGAATTTTATATTTTACTATCTTCCAAGAGACTCAGATTGTATTTTTACTTTGTGCTGTTTTCTTACTGCAGTTGTTTCCCTCCTGTGTTTGATACCCTACAGATGTGAAGAATGCTGTGGATTAATATATGCCAGGGGTAAGGTTAATAATGGTACACATTCCTCACACAGGACTGTTTTGAGGTGGGTTGCACAGGTTACTATGTTATTTCACTTCTTTTATTTTCCTAAGTCATGGCAAGTGATTAAAAAATGGAGGGAGAAGAGAAGCTTTGGGTTCTGCAGTTCTTTCCCTTCCAGCCCCACAGAGAATAAATAATTCACACCTGAACATGTTTTAGTCTTCACGGCTTACTATAAGACATCCAGGTTTGAAGGCTGTGACCTGTGGGTATTAGCCATTGCCCCCTGAAGTGACTTTCCATGGTGCCTGTATGATTACTGGCATTGCTACTGACACATTGTGGATTGAACCAATGATGTCAAAAGTGTGAATGGCTACAGTTTGAGCTAAACCTCTCTCACCCTGGGTGGTCATTGATTCTGTGGAGTCTGCTTAGGAGAAAGGCCAGTAGCACACACACTACCAAGCCTTCGTATTCAAGGACCTGTAGAGCATTAAAGAGTGTTAATCTTTCCTCATCAAATCCGTGCATTGCAGAGCAAAACAAGCAGACAGCAAATTGGTATCAGGGCAGACAGACTTTACAGATCGGGAGTGACATTCAAAAGGAGTCAAAGGTACTTGATGTATCTGTTTGAGTGCTGTATTACATGTGTTTTGCTGATGAGTTCATGAGGACTTAGTGGAGTCAATTACACTGTGGGCTGATTAAGATTTCTTCACAACTGCTCTACGCTCTTGCAGCCCCTGTGGAAACACTGGAATTACTCCTCATTTGTAGGCGTGTGAGGTCAGAATTGGCTCACTCCACCACCACTGGCTACAGGCAGCTGCTTTTAACACAAACATTCTTCCCCCTACTGCCAGTGGACTTGACTTGTACCAACTCTGTATACGGTTTTGGTTGAGTAATAAATCCCCAGTTACTTAGTACAGCATTCTGCCTCTTCTTTCACTTCAGCAGGATTTTTCCATTAATGTACAACCTTGTATTCACTTGGGACCAAGTAATATTCCATGTGTACTGATTTTAGTCCATTAAAATATTACACATTTTATATTTTTAATAGCAACCACAGGAAATTCAATTCTTTCTTTCTTTGAGTTTCATTATTCCAATATCAGAAACCATATGTGGGTTTGTACTCTGTTGTTTGTTGTAACATGTGGCTGAAAAATAATATAAAATTGGGACTTAATTGGACTAAACGCTTGGCAGACAAGCTGCATCTGGCTTAAAGAAAGGCCAAACATCTTCTTTTCTGAAGGCTGTGAGCCCTTGAGAGTGGTAAATTGAAAAGTATTTAGAAAAATTGTTGAGCTGGTTAGGTAAGAAAGCCTATCAATCAACCGTTAGTTTTGGGGCTTGATTCTGATGTTACTTGCTTCAGTAAAAACAGCATCAGTAGCTACGCTAGAGTCAGTGGCATTAACACAGTATAAAACCCATCAATGTGAGATCAAGCTCTGGTCAGTTATTTGAAATTAAGAGGGTTGCAGTCCAAGATCTGCAGTTGCTACCTTTTGAAGTGTAATGGCTCAGTGCACCAGGCCCAAACAGCTGTATATGCTCTGCTGGGAAAAATATGCTTCTGGCCTTTTAATGATTAGAGAAAGAAATTAGGAGGGAGTTGGTTTCACAGAGAAAGAAATTGGGAGGGAGTTAGCTTCACCTTGTAGGCTGCCTGAAAGACAGGAGAGCTCACAGGAGGCAGGCAAATTCTGCTGGTTGTGGCTCACTCAGTGACACCTGGATGAGACAAGGTTTGGCACATCTGAAGTGGGGCATTGGCCCCACTTTACGCCATCCCTTGAGTTGTCCTGTGCTCACAGACTATCTCCTTGTGCTTTGGTGAATTTTGCGGCAAAGCCCCGCAGATGCCAGGTGTCACCATCCAAGTGAAGAGGATAGGCAGGGAGCAGGGAGAAGAGACAGTCAAGAGAGGGACTGGCCCTGATGTGTTCAGTTACTAAAGTAGCACAAAAGGAGAAAAACAAAAAGGAAATGAGTACTTTTTAAAGTGTAACTTCCTATTGTTTGATGTGTAAATTAAATGTGAACTTCCATTGCCTGGAACCTCAGCTGACTTCATCAAATATCAAACCAACAGAAATCATTAGGGAGAGTGGAAAATTTGAGTGTTCTCCCTTTCTGTATAACACACATGTTCCTTTAACACTGGGTGTGTCATTTCAGTTGTGTGTGCTGCAAGCATATAAACAGAAGTGTGGCTGGGGCGAGAACTAGGCAGGCTGTTTCGCTTCAGGAACATTAACTTCTTGCTTTCCGTGATGGCAGAGCATTCCCAGGCCTGCCTCAATGTTTTTCTGTAATCCTGGCATTCAGGGTAAATATCCTGAAGCTGCTCAAAATTAAACAAGTGAAAGTAGTTAGTGCTTGTATATGGTAATTCCCATCTGTGGAATGCAGTCATGCTTTTGTGAGAGAGAAGATGAGGCATGGAAAAATGAAGTGTTCTGCATGCGGTGAAATAGTAAGTTGGTAGTAGAGCCTGGAAAAAGGAAATTGGATCTTCAGATTGCCAGCCCATTTCCTCCACAGCATGAACTCTCGGTATGGGCATTAATACTAACATTTGTATTTCTATTTCAGGGTGGGTTTTTTCCAATGAATATTTATCTGCATATGGTTGGGGGAGGAGAATAAGTGTAACCCTCATCTTCCCCAGGGTGCTGCCTTTAACCATTCATGGGTACATTAGAGAGGAAGATTGAAGATTTGTGTGTAAGTAAGTTAATGGATTTCTTTATCACCCACTTGGGTTTCAACCTATTCCACTCAAAACTGATCATTTGCAACAAACATGCCAGCTCTGAAGGCTGTAAATTCTGAATGTTAATTCAGTGAGTGGTGATCCAAAAGGAAAACAAGGAATTAAATGGTAAATGCCCAAGCAGAAGAGAGGACAAAAAAACCCCAGAGTTCAAGTCTAAATGAACAATAGATTGTTGCCTGTCCTGTGACACCACATACAGAGTTTCTAGATCTATTTCTCTTGATTGCCATAAGGTACTTGGATTGTGTCACCCAAGGCTCTGTCCGACCTGGCCTTGAGCACTGCCAGGGATGAAGCATTCACAACTTCCTTGGGCAACCTATTCCAGTGCCTCACCATGCTCACAGTAAAGAACTTCTTCCCTGTATCTAGCTTAAACTTCCTCTCTTTAATTTTGAACCCATTACCCTATATTATCATATATAGAAAAAATTTTGAGCAATTAAGACCCAGTAAGCCTAATTTTCTTTCCAGTGAATACAAATGACTGCCATGTTATTCTGTGGAGTCAGGAAGTGGAAGATATTTGATTCTTTTTGCTTTGTTTGTAACTCACAACAGCTAACTAAGTTTTGTTTATGCTTGCAATGCTGCATATCAGGGCTGCATTCAAGTGCAGCAAAAGCCAAAAGCTGCAGAAAGTCTGGGTCATTGTGTGTTTTGAGAAGTAGCATGCTGTACCAAATAATAAAATGCCATAAAATGAGACACAGACTCCATCTCTAAAGTACCTTGTGAGAATGGCAAAACAAAGAAATTCCCATGCTAACAAGTTGGTTTTTGGTTCTCTTCTGCAAAGCTGAGCCCTTGGAAAAGGGATATACTCAAAGACCACAGACTGTCTACTGAAGTTGCTGCTCGGGAAACTGCAGCTTGCTTTATTGATTTTTTTTTTAGCTAGAAAATTGTTACCCTCTTACACTACCTGGTGGAAATAAAGTTTATGTTGCTGGAATCAGGTGACTGAGATCGATAACGATAGGGTGAATGGGAGCTATTTTTGTGTAAGTTAGCCTTTGTAGACAGATGAGGCATATAAGGAAAATAAGAGGCAGGGAATTTTCTTGAAATGCAGGTTTTTAAAGGTTTGCTTGACCTCAAGCTGGATTTCTAGGAAGTTTTAAGGAAGGTCAGTTGCTTACAAAACTAAGTGATTTTCATCGAGCATATAATGGGTGGCCAAATCCTGAGTGTCCTTGCTCAGGAACGGTGCACTAAAATGATCCTTCCTGGTTTTGAAGCTAAAAATTGTAATGAACATTAATTGCAAGCACTCTTGCATGCTTTGGCTCCAATTTAGTCTCCATCTAAATTAGCTAGAAATCTATGGGCTTGATTTATTGCATTTGCAACGGTCGCACTAAAGGAAGGTAATTCCTTCTGAAAATGCCACATGCGGGCAGGAACAGGAAACCAATTAGGAATCAGTGGATGATAAATGGGCATTTTTACCAGCAGTTTACTTAATATCCCCATTAAATAAGCCTCTTTGCATTTATCATTTCATTCTCCCCCAGTCTATAAGGTCCTTTAATTGCTGCCTAAATGAGCCCTGTGTTTCAGTCCAAATTTAATCTTGGATGGGGAAAGAGATATCCTTTCCAATGCTTGCCTGCCCAGCTGCCAAGAACTGTCAGAAATGATCACATAACTTTGCACATTTCTCACAGTCTCATTGGAGAAATGTGAGATTGACAGAAACAAAAAAAACCGCAGTCCATATTTTTGCTTTAAATTGTGAACTATATTGTGAGCAGCCCTTTTCTTCAATTGCATTTCCTGTATTTTTATTTTTTCTTAAGTTGCACTAAAAATAGATGGAAGTTGTAATGTTGCCCTGTGCTTTTTCGTTTTGGAAAGTTACCTTCAGTGGAAGTAGATGTGTGGCAGAACTAATGAAGTGTTACAGAGTTTGTGCAGCAAACAATTACAGGCTGGCTGTGGCTAGGTGGATTGGTTACTGAACATGTGATTTCTGGGCGGAACATGGCATCTCCAGGCTAAATGGCAGTCAAAAAATGATAAAGAATCACATCAACCTGCCTTCAAATTTTTTTTTTTTTCTCCTGTAATGTTCAGATTTGGAGGTTGAGGGTTTGGGCTCCTGTGGTTTTATTGATCCTGTTATTTTGGAGGTCTTCTTCTAAGCAGATGTTTGCAGCATATGTAGAATTAATGGATCAGCCCCCAAACATTGTTTTGGAAGGGGACATTCCCAGACATTTAGAGTCAACCGATTCCTGAACTGCAGTGGACTTTCACCTGGGTGGTCCAGATGTCAGACCTCATGCCAAAAGTACAAAGCCTAATCACCACTGCTCTCAACCTCACATATTTCTGAAAAATTGGCAGCAAGTAACAGGCCCAGAGGAGGAATATTACCCAAATATCTACTGCTGATTAATCTTCCTCCTGTCAAAAGCATACACATCTGCCTTGGTACAAAGAGCAACTCAATGCGGATGCTATTAACTTGCCCTTCATACAGATCCTTCAGCTTCTAATTTAAAATATCAATCAAGGTGGAGTCTAGTGTTAATGGTAGAGAACTTTGATGTCAGTGGAAAATCTAGGACTGAGCCACGCAAATCTAGTGTTAAATAATAGCAAGTGTTATGATAATCTGTAAAATAGAAGTGCGACTGAACTTCTTGTCTAACTTGTCTTTCTAATACCATAAACAACAAATATGACAAGACAAGACAAGAAAGAAATATAGCTTCTGTGGAGCTCTGACCACAGGCATGGAGTTATAAACTATTTGCTTTATATATGTGCTTGCCTGCTATTTTTCTTCCTAAAAAAACATAAAAATCGGAACACATATATAATAACAACATGGGAAACATTACATGCGCCTGAAAAATATTTTTCTCTTAATTCATTGAAAGGCGGTTGGGTATGGACACTGTTATGTGTATTCAAAACCGTAGAAAAAATAATAAACAAAGGTAATTGTATTCTGTTGAAGAAGGGAAATGATTGATGGGCTCCAGGGTGTGCTAATGTAAGATTTATCTTATTTTACTGTCTCCATTAGAGATTCAAAGGTGAGAGTAAGCAGGAAGTTATTTACATTCAGACATGATACTCAGCTGTCATCCTCTGCCATCCCAAATCTGACACTTTTGAGCATTTTTGTCTTAATATTGTCTTTAAATCATTTGTCATCACAGGGAGTCTGGGGAAAACCCGACCTGAAACCTAATATTTCAGATAATGAAGATGAGATTACTGCATAAGAAAGGCTGTACCAAGCTGGACCAAAGGCCCATTTATTCCAACTTCTGTCTCAGAAGTGGCCAATTGCAGATGCCTAGGGAAGAGTGTAAAACAGGACAAGCATTTAGGGGTGCTTTTCCTGACTAAAGAAGCAGAGGTGTCCAAAGATGAGGTATCTGTCCAAATTAATATATTCAGCACCTGATAGGCTGGTCAGGACTACATGTTAGCTGTCTTCAGTTTCTAAGAACTAGCAGCTACAGTTTTCACTTTTCAAAAAGCTGCTAAGAAAATCAAGTCAACAAAATCCAGCCTTTCTAGGGAAGGAGAGAGGGGTGCAATTCTCTGATCATGGCTAGCTTAGAGGCCAAAAGGAGCTGGAATAAATTTTCAGCATGATATGACAATGTTGCTGTGTGTGATCCTGGGAATTTAACAGAGCCATTTATATAATCTGTAACAAGTGGGGAGCAAAGTGTTGAGATCACAAAATCTGCAAAATTATTTAGGTTAGTCCAGATGAAATGAGACTGTGAGGAACTCTGGTGGGACTTAACAAAGCTAGGTGGCTGGAGAGCATGATGTCAGATGAAATTCAGTGCTGAAAATACATGGTAATACATATTGGAAGTAATAATTTTATCTACTTTCTTCACATAGCTGGGTTCTAACTGAACTGCAGCAGCTGCAGAAGAGGGTTTGGCTGTTGTTGGACAAATCAGTGAGCAGCAATGGTGAAAAAAGCAAGAAAAAAATTTAAATCAGGGACTAGAGAACACTGAAAATAGTGGTTCGTCATCAAATAATTATAATTGAAAATATAGAGCATAAGTAGGAGGGGCAAAGGATAGAAGTAATGAAAATTATTAAAGGCATTGCATGAACTCTGTATCTGGGGAGAGTTAAAAGATTACAGTGTGAGAGGATAATTAGGAGGGAGGGTGATGAAAGTATATAAAATGATGAAGGACATAAAATAAACCCATCATGGGTTATTATTTATCTGTTTCCTAATTGTAAAAATAGGGCTACCAAGTGGAAGCCCATAATAGGGTTCTGTCAGTCCCTTTTTAAATTAATGAAGAGCTTGCACCCAAATTTATATGCTAACAAGATATAATCTCCAGGCACCTTTGTTGGGTAATTTTTTTGCTTCTCTCCTCCCCTTTTGCATTGAAGAAAGCTAAAAAAGAGTAAAAAGACAGCTAATCCTTAGCTGGGTACATATAATGTCTTTATGAATAATATGAATAATAGCTAAATATTGCTCCAAAAGCAGGCTTTGGTAGAAATGCATTAACCTGGCTTCTTACTAGCCAGTTTTAACATATCTCTTTACCATGCTATTTCCCTCTTTCACATCCATTGAATCTACTTGAGGTTTGTGGTTGGGTGATGCCATAGTGTCAGAGCTGAGATGTGTTTGGGGAAACATGGCAGGCAGACCCACAGGAGGGATTATCTCAGACTAGGCTGAGGCTCCCTCCTTCACAGCTCTCTAGTGATTTCAGCTCTTTGAAGGGGTGATCCATATACAACCTAAAATACTACCTGTAGATACTGCATAACTTACCAATGCTACTCCTTGAAACTTGATGTCATACAGGCAATAACATTGCTACTGAAAAATTTAGATGTGTATTGATACAAGGATCCATTTATGGGTAGAAAGGTCTGTTATTATACAACAAGGGAGAGAATCTTGTTTTCTTGACCATACTATTGACAATCATCCATTAAAAAGTTCAAAAACCTTTCATTAGCAATCTGAAACTACCAACTCTAGAACTGACTTTGGCCCATAAGTCCTAAACAAGACCCATACAAAGGGTATATATAGCCGCTGGAATAAAACTTCCTGCAGTGGGTTTACACTGTCAAGACATTCCTCTAAGCTGGTGACTTCTGGGACATCCTTTCAGACAGATCAGGTAGTGCAATGTCATAAAAACAGGGTCTAAAAATTGTACCTGATTATCTTATGTAGAAAGAGCATAGGGAAATAAAAGCTCACTTTGGTTAACTTGCATGCTACAGGAATAAAGGTAAGGACATGACCCGCTTTGAGTGTGGGTGTGTGGTGTGTGTGTGTGCAAATGTGTGTGCTTTGTGACATGACTGAGTCTCGTAAATTTCATTCCTCATGCCTAATCTTGGCCCTTTCCCCTTCTCGCAGCAGCGCATCTGTACAAGGGTGGCTGGCTGTACATACAGCCCTGTGGAGGGGCATTCTGCAAAGCAAGCTGCTATACAGGAGCTGCTATACATCACTCTGAAGTGATGGGGACACCCAGGTCCCAGAAAGAGAAACCTTGTAAGACTCTTTCTTGCACACAGGAAGGAGGGGGGGGGGAAGGGGGGGGCATGTAGCCAGACCCTTAGGCTAGAGCTGTACAACATGATGGCTTTGTAGGAGAAATCTCTACGTTTTGGTTTGTGGTGTCCCCACTTTCCTTCCTTGTTCAAGCTCTGAGAAGGAAAAGCACTTACTCCCTCAAAAAATTAGCCATTATACTGCACTACTGTTGCCACCCATAGATCTAAGTGTACTTTGTACTCTTATCCTTGTTTTACAGATGAGATACCTGAGGTGCAAAGAGCCAAGGTGAGTGCCCAGCACTGCTAGCAGGCCACTGGCAGAACCAAGAATAAAAGCCTGGTCTATGGCTTGACATCGCAGCTTTGCAAAAGCTGAATTTTAAGGTCACTTGGGTAATGCCTGTGTCTTCCTATTTGTCCTGTAAAGCACATGACTCTGCTGATTAAAAAATCATAAGGAAATGGCCTGCCAGAATAAGGTGAATTTCTGTGCAAAGACCCTGCTTATCATTGCTTGAATTTTGGGGTTTTTTTTGACAGTTTAGCTGTTATACTGATATTGGCCTGTGTACTATAAAATATAGAAAGAAGGAGGAAAAAAATGAACTATTTGGTGCATATCCTAAATATCTCTGCGACTTAACAGTCTGTATGTGCCCTCATGAAAATCTGCACACTGCATAAAACAAAGTGCTGGATATCTTTGAAAATCCAGGCTGTACCAGCAGAAACACAATTAAGAGAAAAGAATAGTCTGTACATCCAGGGTGACATTAGGGGTTAAGAGTGGATATGTGTTTGTGTCTGGGTTTCAGTCCTAAGCTTGCTCAGTCTTGATTCAAGGTTTTCTGGTGTCAGGAAACAGAACGTGCTGAGCCCCCACAGGGTTATGTCATGACATTCTGCTTCAGAGAAGCACTGGCATAGAAGCAGAAGGCTTTGGGGTCAAGGACAATTACTCAGATCTGTTTGCCCAAAGACATAGTTGCTATTCTCAGCCAGGACATAGAATAGTGGCTGTAGAGCAGTGCAGTGGAACTCTGAGGTTTAGCATGACAGGGTTCATCCATGGAGAGCTCATGAAACATGATTATCTAAGACTGTTGTACGTTATGGAGTAATATGCAAAAATACTTGGTGTAGAATGATCCTTTTTTATTACTTTCCTTGTGGATTGTGTGAAAATATAAAATGCTGACATTTCCCAGTTAATTTGATACAGTAAAAAAATAAGGAGGTTAATAAAAAATCGTAACTCACACATCATATGCCTAGGCTGGGCTTTGGTCTCTGTTGTCTTGCAAATGCTTCAAATTATATAGCTCCTTACCTTCATTCCTCTGTGTTCGATGAAAATTGAGATGATATGGAACTTTTGGACAGCAGCTCAAGGTTGAGTTCTAGATTGGATTCAAGGTTGCAGTCAGCAAGTCTTTCATGTGAGATACTGTATCTCATCATACTCTTTCTCATTCATGTACCTGAAATCTTATCACACATGTAATCCCTTAATTATAGGTCAAGATACAACAATTAATTTATAATGTTAACCATTGTACTTTCGTCCATTGACATAGAATGATTAATACTGGAGGACAAGAGAGTAAACTGAGGTTGTCCACAAACAATTATTCTTCCCTAGCATGGAAGAGATGGTAAGAAGGAAGTGTGGAGAGCTTTGTATTAGCTGTCCTCATTACGGTCTTTTGTATCTTGCCTATTAAACTTCAGCAGCAAATCCATGATGACTCAGGAATGTCATGGTTGTCACTGTGCTCCGCACCGTGGACACTCAGAGCTGGGTGGCAATAGCAGAAATGAGATTCAGTCCTTCTATTCTTACAGTCTAGGTTTCTCTCATTTGGGAAACTAGAAATCATGTGGGGCTTACAGAACAGATAGAGGTGTCAAGTCTCTCTAGTAGAGACTGGTAAGTACCGGAATAATTAAAATAGTTTCAATGTGAAACCTCCCAATTTATCAACCAGTTGGGAACTCTGATTGACAGGTGAGGTTTGGGAATAAACTTATATCTTCTTCACTAGTTTGGATAAAAAAGTGATTTTTACCACTCCCTTCCCAGACCAGGAATAATGCGGTTTGTGAGCATCTGCTATAATAATGTTATTATAATTAATTCTAAAACTGGTGACTTGGGTTGTGTTCTCTGTCATACCCAGCTTCAATACTTTATAACTTTTGTTATGCTGCTGCTTCTCAGAAGTAGTGGCTTTCAAGGAAGGCAATACTCTTCCCATATTGGTGGATAGAGGACCTTGCACGAAGCCAAGAAGTGAGATAGTCACCAGGCTTGCAGGCATCTTGCATCAAAATGGAGCTAGAAAATTGCCACTAGTCAATCCCTCAAGCAGGGCTGAAAGCAGAAAGATGTATTGGAGAAGAAAGTGAGACCATATCTTTAGGTTGTATAAGAGCTGACATTATGAAAACAGCTCACTAAGCTGTCATTCAACCATGCTTAGACGAAAGATCCACCAAAAGCTTTGTTAGGTGTGCTTCTCATAAACTCTAAATTGGACTATGTTGTCTTAGCTCCTTTTACTGTTTTCTTTGGAAATATGAAAATGCTGCACTTTGCCTGATTCTTGTTCTTTCCTAGTTAAATTTGAAGTTAACAGCAGCCAGCTGGAAGCTGGCATGCCAAAGAGACTAGTTTGTAATGAACTGTGTAGCCTGCATCTCTCAGCTGCTGATTTATAACCACCCTTGGACATAGGCAAGCAAAAGTATCAATTGCTGTTAGTGTTATACCATCTCTGTTCTGGGGGGAATTATGTGGTGTGACATTGTGTTTGTCAAGTTTCCTTTAGATTTGTCTGAGAGCTTAAATCTCAGTAGAAGGGGTCCATGTGGAGTTACTGTCAAGGCCAGCATGAAGAAATAGGCAGTGCCCCTCATACAGAGAACACTGACTACAGAGATATCAAATGAACTGGTACCTTTAAAATATACTGGGGCTAATAAAAAGACAGGCTCTAAGTTTGCCACTAGATTACCTCTAAATTCTGTGCTTCTCCCCCTCTGATGTCTGCTGCTATTATTCTATTTTATTGTTTTATGGAATAGAAGTGAAAGGGTTAGGGAGCAGAGGAGAGGAAACATTCTTGTAAAGTTGCTTTGTGATCAATAGAGCTACCTCACAGAGGTAGAGAAAAGGTTGTTGGGTTTTTTTTCAGATGCTTTAAAAGGTTGTAAATTCACTTCCTTAAAAGTGTTGTTTAGGCCCTATATTTACTGACATGTGTGTACATACACCCATGACTGCAGAATGAATGTGAGCTCGTGAGGTAAATTTTTCCTGAAGCATTTTAAGAAGACATCCTTACAAAGCAATCCTTGCTGGGAAATAATGGCATTTGACTCCTACCTAAAGTTTTTTTTTTTCTCTGGGTTTTCTGCTCACTCTCTTTCTCTGAGAATCAGATCCTCAGCAGTAAGGGATTAAAGTCTCATGCTGTAACATTCATCCTTCTTGCTGAATGAATGACATGATTAAGGTATATGGGGAAGTGGAGTGACAGTAGCAAGTTCCATAGGTACAAACCCCCTCAGGGGTTGTGCTGCAATATACAATGATTTATTTGGCAGCTATTTGCATGCAACAAATGCCTGTGAACGTTTCTCTGGAACTCTGGTCAATTTCTGTGATGGAGGAAGCAGAAGAAGGCTTATCTGGGAGAGGAGCAGCATTTCTTCCTATCACTACACGGACAGTTCGAAACAGGAGCAGGGTTGCGTGAGGGACTACCCTGTTCTGCACGTGTTTTGTGCCCCATAGAACAAATAACACACTGAGTCTTGTACACCATGGTGTGGTAACAACAGCAAACAACACACAAGGTATTACAGATGAGTCACTTGTGACCAGGTGTCGCAGGCTAACTTGTGTCCAGCCAGGACAGCCCTGGGCTATGTGCAAGGCCTCACTGCTCCAGAGTGAAAATGTGTTAGGATTTTTTGTTTTTCTGGGAGCTTGCTGTTGGCTAAAGACCTACTTTGCAAAATCGACTCATGAATTGTAATTTCTCTTTCAAAGGCTTGCACTTTTTCCTTAGGGCTCATCACCTCACAGATTTGGCTGTGCGCATTTTTTCAGCATGCCTGTTATAGAATAGAGTGTACCTGTCCTCATTTTGCAGAAAGGGAATGAAGACAGTGAAACATTGAAAGCCACAAAGGCACGAAATCTGTGAAGGAGCCAAAGTTTCCAAGTGGGGCTTTGGTATCTTTGTCCAAAACCGAGATTCATAAAAATTCTTCTCAGCTACTGCTTTAAGTCTGCAGCTACCTAAATTTTTGACATTGGATTTTTCACAAACCTGAATTCTGTTTCTGGGCATTCACAAGGGCACTGCAGCCGTGACTGTCCAAGCAGCTCAGAATCTGTTTCATGCTTCAGCTTTGTTTGGATCCATAAATGAGGTGCTCTTTCTGTTTTCTTGTCTGAGGGGGTCAATCCAATAGATGTTCTCCAAACATACCAAATTGATTAGGTTCTGTACAACATATAGTTGTCATATTCCCCTCCATCTCCTCATCCCCCTCCCCTCAGCCAGGTGGCTGAGTCTTTGTCTTGGCTGAATGAGAAACCTAACATGAGATCCGCTCAATACCTAAAGCCATTCCAAGCCATATCTTTGATGCAGAATGGAATAGCTTCCAAGAGGGGCTGAAACTGTGGTCTTCTCTCAGCAGAATAGCCTAGAGAAGGTGAAAACCACCTGTGATATAAGGCATGTGAATCCCATCAGGTAGTCCTCCCAGCTCATGTTGCCAGAACTCTTGTGGAATTATGAAACAAGGCAATGACCTGCGCTTCAGAATTTGAATTAAAAGTTTTAAATAACTGCCCTGGGGAGAACATTCAGGATTCTGAATCTCCTGGTACTACTGGTGAGGAGCCTGAAGCACAAAGAAGCATCTCCATCTGGGGACAACACCATGTGTCCTAAAACCTGCAGAGCTGCATCAGCCTGGCAATGTGCTGCAGTTATTCTGGTCCTCTTTGTATGAGCAATATTATAATATTAGAAGAGCTAATGAGGCAGCACTTTGAAAGTGAACAGATTCAATGCTATGCTGCGAACCTCTGGCTAGGGGGCAGCAACAATGAAAGTCTGGTCCAAGAGCCTTTTATCACCAAGCAAGACAAAGTTTATCCTCTGCTCCTGGAGATATGGGGTCAAATTTGTGCTTTGATTAAAATCAGTGTATTAATAAGATTTCAAAGGAGATAAAGCTGAACCGTCACAGATAACTTCAAGATGCAGTCTGTGAGCCAAATTATGTTCTCTGGTGGATTTTCTGTCTTTGTGCGCTTTGACCGGTTTTCTATGTGTGTTGTTTCAAGTTGCCTTTTGCATGACTTTTTGTACTTTCCCTACCTGCTGCATGCAAGAAGCCAGA
>JBCJKH010047368.1:0-16092 GCA_039877255.1 Loriculus beryllinus
GGGTGGGGGGGGGGGTTTTTCTTTTTTTCCCCCTTCTTTTTTCCCCCCCCCCCCCCCCCCCCCCCAGCTTTCTTGTGCCAAGTGTTTTCTGAGCAAATTCTTATTTACGCAGAGAGTGTGCTCTGGTTTGTTTCTGGTTATCTGTGGTTTAAAGACTCATTTAAGTTGCTCATGTTAGGGTATATACATGATTTGACATGCCCTAAGGTGCCCACCATGGCCTCCAGCTGCCATCAGTCTCCTGCAAGTCCCACAGTATTCCTTGTGAAAGTTCCAGGTATGTCTGTGCATCTTAAACAGATCAAGAAGCCTACACGTGGGCAAGTGAATCAGGCCTTTGATGTCTTATGTTAAAATGCATACACTGTAGAAGCACTTGGGAGTTCAGAATTAGTGAACTGGAGTACAATAATATCTATTCCCTTTCTTAGCAGTTATGCATCAGTTGCAACACACTTGATCACAGCTAAACCTGTGGTCTTTTCAATTAGTTATATGCCTTGAGAGACACTATGCTTACCCACATAAATCATGTTTCACTTCTGATTTTGGAACCTGGAACATATGAATAATATAGACATTGCAGTCTAACTGACAGAGATCTGCTTGATGCAGTTAAGCCAGTCCTCATTTATGTTCATCATTCCTATGAATTTATGATTTATGATATCTCTCTTCATCTGTGACTGAAGTACAGCTTTACTAGCATGTTTTTTGACTAGTCATTCTAAGGCATCCTTGCTGGTGAACTTCTTCACTACATTTTCTTTGGCCTTACTCTGATAACTCAAGTTCTTACACTTTTTGTGACTGATCTCCAGATGATCCATTGTCAGCTTGAGAAGTGTTTTTTATCATTCTCTGTTTAGAGTCCATATGACTGTTTGCATAATTCATCCCACATCCAGGGTAAATACAGAGCTTCACATATATTTAGTGGTCATACACGCTGTTACAGTTCATTCCAGGACACCTGGTTGCATGTCATCATGCAGACCACATCATCTTGACATCATGCTTACAGTTGCTAGTTAGTGTCTTAGCTGGACCTCCACATTCACAGCCTCCTCTTAGCCTTTCAATAAATACATATATAAATAAATAAATTGGAGTAAGCTTGGCAATGTTTCACCAAGTCCTTTCTCATATTTCATAAAAAGTGGTGTATGCTTTGTGCCTTGTCTTTTGATTTTAGACATAACCGCAAAATTTTCTGTAGCTGTTTCATGTTGTACTTACAATATGCATTCACACACCTGTTCTGTGTCACTGTCATAGCCCTTGAGGCCTCCACTGTAGATGAGTTAGGCATCATTCATTAGCTTGAGATTGACAATTTGGTGGTGGTTCCTTCTTCTTGCAGTTTCTGGTATTCTCCCCGGTCATTACTGATGTTCAGTAGTTGTGCTGCCCCTTTCTATTATATCATTCACATGTATTTTCATTCCTGGGAGACCTCCTAGTGTTTGAGTTGTTGCGCTGCAATATGCTTCTGGTGCTAAATGGATTCCAAAAAGAAATCTCGAGAAGCAGCATCTGCAAAACAGTGATTTGAAAGCAAATTTTGAAGCATTCAGTGTCCAGGGTTATCTGCCAAAACCTCAGTCTGTATCTAATCTCCTAAAGAACTTGGCTTCTGCCATCTCAGCAAACATGTTGATCCTTAAGAGCAAATGGAAATGTTTCCCTTTTTAAATGATCTTGTTCAGCATCTTGTGGTCACTGCAGAATCTAAGACCAGTCCTTTTTGCTATTTCTCTCCACAGCTACAAAGAATAAGCCTGTTTTATTGCCCTGGCTGATCCTGTGAATGAAGCCATCTGTTGTCATGTTTTGCTGCACTTTTATTAGTGCCACATGTAAGAGATTCTGCATCTTCCATTAATTGTACCTTGAATGTCACAAGGTGACCCCTTTATTCTGCAAGCACACTTCACTTCATGCATTGGCACATTCACGTCTGGTTCAGGTTTATTCCTGGGGCTTTGAATCTACTGGGCACACACTTCAGTGACGGGACCAAGCTTATGCCCATGGACTACTTGCTCTCCTTAGTGCATTACTACAACGTCTTGTTTTACTCTTTATGCCTTTGAACATCAGTGACACTTCACACTTGGCCAGGCCTGGAATTTGTCCCTTGCTTTCAGATTTCAGTCTCACCTTTGACTTCTCCAACTTTATACTTTCTTTTGAACAAGCATGTTTGAGTTTCTCACACTTCTTTCATTTGTGCTCCTGGGCCTAATTTGTGCATCACATGGAGGCCATTTGTGCTTTGTTTTATTAGCTATTATTTTGACTTCGCAGCATCTTTCTTTGTTGAGCAAATGCACAGCTTGCCTCTGCACACTATTTATTCATTTTATGACCTGCTCTAGTCTGAGTGTTTTTGCAAACTCACAGCTTCTTTTCCTTTCTTGATATTGTCACATATATTGGACTTCTTTACATTCATTTGCATCAGCTGACAAAGCTATTTTTCACGTTTTTTTAGAAAAAAAGTACCTGTATTTCTCCTGCAGACCCATTTGACTGGTGTTCACAGGTCAGACATTCAGTCTGAGTATTCAGAGAACTTTTAATTGATCCACCAAGAGGTGTGTAGTTTTGAACAATGCCCTAAATGACGAGTGTATTTTTCAATGCCAAAACTCCACAAGGACTGGCCTGATAGTTTTGACTCTAATAAATACTCTTTTGCTCCACCTGTATTATCAATAATACCTCTTCTAGAGCTTTTTGTTTGTTTGTTTAACCCAATGGAAGTTTGATGACCAAATGTCCATTTCTACCACTTTGCTCTCGTGAAAAATATGGTATTTCTATGCACTAAACTCAGTCAAATCTTTTGTCCCTCTTCTCCTGTATTTGCATTTACAGCTTTCATACAGCCTCTGCCTGAGCTTTCTCCTTACCTCTTCAGCATTGACCACAATTTTAAAACATTAGAGACCTTTATCGACTCCAGGCCCTTGCTCTTCAGCAAGGAGCAAAATAAACTTCTAATTTTCTGCTCAAGGAACAACCCCAGTTGACTCTGCTTTTGTTTTTGTTTTCCTAGACCCTACGATAGGTCCTCTTGGTGGCCTGCTGATGAAATTAGGGAGCTACTCTAATTGTGTCTCTGTGTGATGAAAGTAACATCTCCCATCTATAAATCAGAAACAGCCCCATAAGCCACCCTGTGAGCAATCACTGCATTTCCAGCCCTTATGACTCTACAGGCAATCACAGAAGATTTGCAGACCTGCCAGCTCTCCATCAGTTTGTGAAAGTTAGTCCTAATGAGGACAGGGAAATGTCACACCAGATTATACTTCCCTAGATTTTTTGCCAAATCCAAAGCACTCTGTTTCACTTCCCTCTTCCTCTTGCCATTTGTTCCCTTTCTTGGACTCTCGACAACATGGTTTGCAATGCATTGCTCAGGCAGTCCTTCAGACTGGGATGCCAATAAGGCAAACTACTGACTTTGGAGCTGCAGCTGATACGGCATTGTTATACAACAGATATCACCCGTAATTTTGTATTTCTAGGGACGTATTTTCGCGGAAATCTCTGGCACTATTTTATAAATCAAAGGAAAATGACCATGAAAAATGATGAAACAGAGTAACAGAAGATTTGAAAGACAAGCTAGAACATTTGGATCCAAACAGATGGGCAAGTATTTAATATACTACAGCTAACCTGCGCTAACCTAATGCAATTTGTCTCCCTCTTCCCTGAAACTGCCTTGCCAACATTCCTGCCAGGCGTTATACACAATAATTTTTAACCAGAACAAGATTTTTTTGCCTCCTCTCTTATGTAAGAAAAAACCACACTGACTTTCATCTCCATGGATTCTATTTCTCTTCTTGGAGTTCTTTCCCTCCACGTTAATACCAAGTCTTGTTCCATATTTGTGATTAGCATACAGAAGGTAAGCTGCATACATGGACCAGAAATAGCTGAAATGTTTGGGTCAGAGTTGGGGTTTTCCCCCTGTTTATTGCTTCCTTTTTTTCAAATGGAAAAATTGTTATGAAAGTAGTAAACTGTATTCTTAACAAGCCTGATGTAAACACGAAGTTCACTTAGAGCCTAATCCTTAATACTAAATTAGGCCAGTTTATCCTGGAGAATGACTTGCCATGTAGCTTTGGGATTTTAACTGTCATAATGTTCTTCAATAATGTAGCAGGCGGTCGAGGGCTGGAGTATTATATTCAGCCCTTTGAAGTATGCAGCAGGGTAGGTTGTATTGCTGAAATGAAAGTCAGCGTGTCACTGGGGTTACAAGGTGGGTGGAGTGCTGTGGTGATGGGGAGATAGTGTTAGGACCATTTTATTGTGTTAAAAACCTCATTTCAAACTTGAGGTTTTCCTGATGTGCAGACTCCTCTGAGGAAACATACTTCTGACACCTTATTTTAAATATATATACATATATTTTAAGAACCCTATACTGTTGCAAAGTATGCATGCAACAATAATCCCAGATGATAATACTGATGTACTCTAATCCCCCTAGAGTGGTTTGCTCACTTGTTTACTTTTGGAAGTGAAACATACAAAATTCCAGGTTCATACAACAGACAGTGTATTGTCTTTCATGTTCAGTTCTTTATTCTCAGGATTTGACCTTATTTTAAGAGTCAAAATATTTGCACCCAAGAAAAAAGTATTAATCTCAAACCAGCCCAATTATATACCTATGTTCTAACACTAAAGTATTTCTGAGTATGCCACTCAAAACCACCCAAGTGACTTAGCCACCTGCACAAATTTCCAGCATGGAATTGAAGCATTTTGGGGTGAGGGAGAGGGCTGAAAACCCTATCCAAAACGAGGCACCAATTCTTAATTTTCTAACCAGATTCAAACACTAATTTAAATTTAAATTTCATTCAATGTAAATATTTTTAAAGATTTTACATTTAAAATGTTAGTG
Source organism: Loriculus beryllinus (assembly GCA_039877255.1). Lineage (NCBI taxonomy): Eukaryota > Metazoa > Chordata > Aves > Psittaciformes > Psittacidae > Loriculus > Loriculus beryllinus. The sequence goes on from JBCJKH010047368.1 coordinate 4,940, forward strand.
CTAAATAGGAATTTTTTTGAAGCCACTACCATTGAGACGTTGTACTGTAAGGATGTCGAGTGAGTCATATGAAAAATGCTTAGAAGTAAAAATATAACATTAACTAGTCATGCATGTTATCTAATAGGGACAAAAATTAAAGCAAACACAAATGATGAAAAATTCACATTTTTGCAATTCTTTACCTCCTTCATGATATTTGAAAAGCTTTTTTTTAAGTTCTTTTGTACATAATTAGATCCCTGATAATTTTCCCGTAAGAATTCTTCTTAATTTTAACAGTATCCGCACCCTTTATGCTAAAAATCCTGTTGCTTTGCATGAGTATCTCTCTGTTAAAGTAAAAATATGCTATTGCCATGCAACCAGCCCATCCCACTGTGCATTTCACTTGTGCATTGAGTGTTCTCTGTAAATAAGAAGAAAAACCTACAAATTCTTAGCATCCAAACAATTGTTTCTTTTAATGTAGAAACCCAAGCGAAGGTCTAGAATAGGCACATATTAAACACGATTAGTCTAAATATATGCCTAAGGACAGCTTTATGGTAATTCTATGTATTGCCCCCTCTGCAGTCCATTGAGTTAAAAGCAAAATCACAAATATGAGGCAAACATGGAAAATGCCACTACAGTATTTTGAGAAAAGCAGAAACCCAGTGTCTATGAAAATTTAATAACCATTGACTTTTTTTTATTATTTCTTACTGTGAATCCAGGACAAACTTTTATTTGACAACCATATGTCCTTTAAAAGAGATCCATAAGTCTTCAAATAAACCAGACTGTTCTTCCCTCTCTCTTCCCCCCTCTCCCTCTCTCTCAATCTCTCTCTGTCTCCCCTTTTAATGCCCACATCTCCACTATCAGGAACAAATATGATTTCTGATTGAACATCACTTTATTTGCCAGTTCTGTGGTCTTTTCTTATCTTGTTCCACACTTCTCAGGCTTTGTGGTTAAATTATGTATTAAGGTCAATGTCAAAACACGGAAGATCTGTAATCTACAGGGAGCTCCCTTTTATTCGTTATTACAGTGAAGGCTGAGCGCAACTGTCAGGGAGCTTGGGATGTGCTCAGCATGGAGGCTTGCTACACAGCAGGGCTCTACAAAGCCTCTCTCCTTGTTCTCCCAGGACGAACCCTTGATAGATTTACCCAGATAACCCATCTCACTTTAAAGCCCTCTTGTCTCTGCTTCAATCTGAAAGCTGTCAAGTGCACCTATATAGTAATGTCATAAATCAAACGTAAAATGTGTACACTGGAGACACTGCAAGTGTCATGTATTCACTTGTACTTTGAGATCTTCTAAAGTAAAATGGTGTCAGAATAAGGAAGGCTGGGAGGAATGTTTTTTTCCTTAAAAACGACAGAATATTTGAAAAGGTTGGCTGTAAACTTTTTAAAAAACTTTTGTTGTTATAATGCCAAATTCAGGTTTATCCTAAATCAATCAGGGACAGATATATAGTAAACAAAAAAAAAAAAAAAAAAGGGCAAAAAAAGGAAGTTGCAAGTACCTATCTAAACAATATGATTTAATGCAAGACCGTGTATTGATTTTGTTTCTTTGGTTTTCTTCTTGACAAGCATTTGTCAACACAGATTTGTATTAGTTCCCAGGTTTGTTTATTAAAGACACATCATTCTTTCCCTGAACTAGAAACAATTCTCTTGCAGCAGGAGTACAACATCAAAGAGGGATCCTAAAACAAGATGCCAAACATGACAAGAAAGAAAAGAAGCTCTCTATGTGGAATGTACCACCACTGAACTTAATTTCTTCTTATCCTCAGATAAAGAGAATTTTATTTTTTTTTATTGGCAGAAAAGGTTTGCTATTTCTTATTTAGGGGAGCCTGCGTTTTATTTTTCTCACGGGAGGAAGGTGTACTGCCTCATAATCAGATAATTCCTAACAAAACACCCTACAGAATTGGTCCTGCAATTCAGACTTTCTTTATTTAAATGTTCTGGCTCAAAGCGTATCTATTTTGAGTCCAGTTTCCATATGAAGCTTAATTAAATGTACCTGTGAATCATATTGTATTGGGAGGTCATTAATATATGTATTCCATACTGCATCCCAAACAAGTTTGACAAGTTTACATCATTAATCTGCCAAGAGCATTAGTATAACTTTGAAAGAACTTCATCCATATAAGCCCTAAAAGAGGATTGTCTCTCCTTTTAAATCATTTCAAAGTGAAAAGTATCCAGTTCAGCTGGGATCCAGAGTATGTGCGCTTGCTGGTGAAGGGCAAGGGGAGACCCAAGAGGTGTTCAGTTCTGGAGACAGATGTGTGAGTCTGAGCTATAAACCAGCTGGTGCCAAAGGTCATCCCAGAGGGTGCCAGATTTTTTAGGCTGGGGAACCAGCCCAAATAGAATGTGATACTAGTTTTTTTCATTCCCTCTCCTAGTGCTGGTTGCAAGTCTCTGCAGCTCCTTTACTGAACACACCTAGGGTCTGCTAAGGTTCATGGAAGTACTTGGATCTCTTGAAACTATAGAGTCATTCATCTTCATTTCTGCATATATCATGCAATATCTCAGAAGTCTTTGGGTATGGAAAATGTAGTCCATACTGCTAACACACCTTGTCTCTGCTACATGAGGTGTTACTTTTGCACTTTCCTAATCTGTATCTTTTGTTGTGTTTTCATTTAAATCAAAGGCCTTTCTGTGTGATAACATCTGTTTCATCCTCTTTGAATCTGAAAATGATACAGAAATGCTTTGCCATCAAGATCTCAACATAATCTCTCAGGAGCCATTAGATGAGAACATACGAGTGACTATGCTGGATCATATCAGAGGCTCATTTGTCCAGTATCCCATCTCCATCTTTGGCCAGACAAAGAGCACAGAAACATGTCAAGTGCTGATACTTCCACCAAACTTCTCACAGCCTCTAACAATTTGTCATTTAAAAACCTCCTGAGCCAAAGGTCACATCTTTATATTTAACAGACATCAATGAACATTTATTCCATAAATGTGTCCCCTTCACTATGTCATTATTTAAATTCAAGCATCCACAGTTAATGTCCTAACTACACATTGTGTCAAGAAAAGACTCACTTCACACTTTTGTACAGTTTATCCAAGATCTATAAAATGGAAAAAGAGCAGAGGAATGCTAAAAAGAACCTGCCTTAAAGGGAGCCCGGAAGTGTTGTCTTGTCTTGCTGTCATCATCTGTAATCTTTTGATTATTCCAAGCAGGAAAATACTTTGTGCTTTGTACTTTGAAGTACATCTTAAAATGTATACAACTAATAGAGATATACAACTCTATTAGTGTTGCTGTGTAGAAAGACAAGGTTTTGTGAGGAGAGCAGTCCCAATGTGTGCATCTCCTTTACCAGAAGAATTTTTCCTGTTCCCTCTTAAATATTTCATTCATTTCTGAAGACGAAAAAGTCTGAAAGAAGCTTTTTTTTTTTTTTTCTCTTGTAGTCTCTCAAAATCTCTGGGTTCCAAGAGCACCTTGAACTTGTCTGCTTAATGTGTCTAACAACTAGTTTGACAACTAGTCTAACATGAATTTTTTCCCCTTTATGTTTTTAGTGAGAGACAAGTTGGTTTGCTGTTCAATGTTCTTCTTCTTGTAGAAGTCTGAGGGCATACCATTAAAGCTCATGGTTACTTTGTTATCATCAGTATCCCATCAAGAGAGGAACAGTCAGTCAAAAATACAAATTACATTATCATCCATCATCCATATTTTTGCATCTTCAAATTCTTTTCAGTGTCAACATTCGTAAGTGAAAACACCAGTAAAGAAAAGTCCCTGAAAAATCTCTGAAAATTAATTTTTTTAACAGGTCACTCCAGGGAGCAAGTTTAGGGCTTCCTTTAAATTCATGGGTTTATATTCTCAAGCCATTGAGTGTCAGGCTCACCACTGCTCCACTTTACATATACGTTTTCCACTTCAGAAGGAAAAGCCATGGCGCATGTGAAGCAAACCCTATCTGGAGAGCCATGAAAATAACTTCTGACTACCAGCCCTAATTAATGCCTCCATGCTGACCTCTACATCCAGCCCATATCAAAAATGTTACAGCAGAGCTGATTCAACATGAACTCAAAATCAGCCAAGACCTGGTACTAATGAATACTAATGAACAGTAATTACTGGAACTCTGCCACAGAAACCCACTGCAGAGACATATGCTAATGGGCTTTACACATCCAGGCACAGGACTTCATATCCACTAAGAAACTTCTGCTAGGCTAAGAGCAAAAGGAACCATATGTCACAGGCAAGCCTGTTTGCACCCATTTCCTCCCTCACCCCCTCATGCCTGACATCCACCTTCTGTCCCCCACACAGGCCTGCTCAGGTCCAGCTCAGTTCTGATTTTCTTGGCAGGCACAGGGGGTTATTTACATCAGCTTGGTGGCTGGGTTTGGTTTTCTGTTCTTGTTTCTCTCTCAAGATGGGAAAAACTTCACCTATGGAGGAGAAAAGGATTTTAGTGGTACAGGTTGGGTCAGTAGCAATTGTGCAGAGAACATTACTTGCCAGAGGGAAGACAGATCAGTGTATGACATCTGGACCTTCCCTGATGTATTTAATGGAAAAACTACCCTTCGGAAGGAACACACAACACTGAGAAGACACCCTGATCTCAACTGAAATTGCTCCTGAGATGACCATGATGTTCTCCTAATTTATGAGGCCTAATACTGGCAATAAGGAAATAGTCACAAAAGTGAATGTGACATTATCGAGCCCTGAGTGAGCTGTCTGTGCAATAAACTTACTCTTCTGGGTTAGTTCAAGAGGGCAACATGAGACAAGCAGTCAGGCTTAGTGCTGGATCAAGCATCTAAACTGTGCATGTCAGGCAGCATGCAGCAATAATACCCCAAACTGAAGATTGAACGGAGATTATCTGTTCCTCCCTGGACTCAAGAGTACTTCTTTGCACAAGCTTCATAGTGTCTGTATTTTTACTGAAGCCATAGCTCCTGGAATCATATAATTAGGACCTCAGCTTTCATTTTATTTAGTAAGCAATTTTCTGTTACTGGTGGGTGTGGGCAAAAGCTTGTAAATAGACTCACATGAGCACTAATGGCTCCAAAACAGTGTTGATAAAAAAGACTGATGTTCATTGACTTGAGAAAGCAAGAGAAAAGAGGAAGCACAAGGATGCAGAGCAGGTTCACCTCTTCACTTGACTGCATGCTCCTACCCATACTTTCAAGATTTGGGAGGATTTGACTTTTACTTAGCAAGAGGTGAGAGCATAGCACATGATTACATGACATAAGGAAGAGAAATGACTGACATGAAAAGCAGCTACATGCTGAGCTCCTTAGGGTCATGACACTAAAGAACATAGGGAGCTGTCAGTAACACTGCCAGTCGCCATGTACCCAGTCACTGGCTTAGCTGTTATTTAGCACTCTGTTCATTTAGATTTGTTGTTCTTTGTGACTTGTTGGAATTCAGTTCTTCTCCAAGGGTATGGCAGGTGTTTAGGATGACTTAGGTGAAATCACTGGCGTGGGGCAATTCAAGGGCAACTTCCCTGCTCAGCTGTGAACCTGGGCTTGGACCACAGGAACCTGGATCTAAATTTGTCCCATACAGATGGATAATATAGGAGTTTGTGCATTCTCGTCTTCTCCATTACAGATGCAAAGGACAGCACAGCTGGTGCGTCAGGGACATCAGCCAGAGAGAGAGGCAGAGAAAGGCAGCCATGAGAGAAGATCATGAGAGGAGACAAAGAGTGGCCATGAGGGGTGAAGGGTGAATTTTCCATGAGGGAAAATTGTGAGGGGAGAGGAGGAGCGACCACCACGAGAGGAGATCATGAGGGGAAAGGAGGGGTGGCCATGAGGGGAGATTGTGAGGGGAGAGGAGGGGTGGCCATGAGGAGAGATCATGAAGGGAGAGGAGGTGTACCCATAAGGGGTGAAGGGCAGCCATGAGGAAAGATCGTGAGGGGAGATAATAGGTGTCCATGAGAGGAGATTGTGAGGAGAGAGGAGGGGTGGCATGAAGGAGAATCCTGAGGGGAGAGCAGAGGCAGCCATGGGGTGTGAGGAGTGGCCATGGGGGTTATGAGTGACAGCTATACAGTGTGAGCTACCAGAGGGGGCAGATGATGGATGACTGCGAGTGTAGGTCATGAGTGGCAGCCATAAGGGGAGATCAGTTTGCCCTTATTGACATGGTTTAGTGTTGGGCTTGGCAGTCCTGGAGTAACAGTTGGACTTAGTGATCTTAACGGTCTTTTTCAACCTAGTTGATTTTATGATTCTATGATTTTCTGTCTCCAGTCCTCAGTCCTTGCCTCTTCCCCCTCCATTTGCCCCTGCTGTATGCAGAGGTGTCCTAGTAACCCACACTTCCTCAGCTTTAGAGTTCACTGGTGAGCTGGGAATGGAAACATTTTTGTATTTTGAGAGGTTGTTTTAGCTGGTGTGTTCACTTAGGAAGAGTGCTAGCTACATCTGCTTACATTTAAAAGTTTGTAGCCTTCTGGCTAGAATAGAAATATTCCAGGATTTTCCCTTTTAAATAAAAGCCTCAACTCTACAGAATCTGAACCTAACACATCATCCATAGAAATTTATCAAAAAACAGAGAGTCATCCCGTGGGCGAGCTGCTTGACATCTGGTTCTTCCGTACTTTTCCATCTCCTCTCTAGCCTCCTCCCTTCTTTTATCCCTGCTGTGTTCATATCTTGCTAACTGAAATTGAACTAAACAGGACATCACCATGTACCTGTAACGGTCAGCAGAACGAGAGGTGGATTTGTCAGCTGTAACTATTTAGGAAAAACATGTACTTGCCAGCTGAAAGACTTCAATACGCTTGACCTTCAGTCTGAAACAGCAAGCAACAGAGATATTTTGCTGCCACCCAGGCATCCATGAAAATCCATATTCCTTGTCCTTTAGCATGTTAGTGGAGTTACCCCATTTCTAGAAGTTAAGGGGTCCTTTACTTTCCTTGTCTCTTGGACAGCATTTTTCTGTGTAGCGCTTTGGAAGAACTCTTGCTCATTTAAGTACCTCCTGATATTCTGTGGGTTGCAGAGTTTGTGGAAGGGGATGGTCTTCCTCCTACCTCCCAATACTCTCCCCAAGAAGAAATTTAATTGGGGTTTTTTTTCCTCATTGCCAATTGTCCAAAAGTAAGAAATCAATTTAAGTACAGGTACCTGGATCCAACTGGATTATTTCTGAAAAAGATCCACAGTATCTTTAATTAGCTAGTACAAGCAGAAGAAAACAAAGGCAGTGTCTGTCTGCTTTGGCTGTAGAGCTGCTCATCCTCATCTCTTCACCAGAATGAAAGCTTTCCTATCAGTCAGCAATCAAGCTGATTAAGCTATAATTAGATTTTCTTGGTCAAGCATGTTTACAGAATTTAATACATGAACACTGTTAGTCATCTTCATCAACACGTACCTTTCTTCCATTATTTTTTTTCCATACAATTTTCTTATTGCTGATATAGCCAATGAAATTCTCAGTGCTAATGGACCAGACTTCAATAATACAAAGGATGTACACACTCTGTGAAGTTTCCCAATTCAACCACAAAACATTGTAAGCAAACTATTCAAAAGCAATCAACAACGTAGAGCACCTATTAAATTCAACATTTAAACACCTTCTTATTTCAGTGGAAACATCAAGTATATCTGATGGAAAGTGGTCCTGCCACCAGGATCATTCATTTGTCAGGCATATAGTCACACAGCTTGATAATTTATCCGTAAAGCTGTTTGATGCTTTGATTTTCATATATCTTTTGATATATGAAATCCTAGACGACACTGGCCCTAAATCTTGTCAGCTGTGCATTTCTTCTAGCAATGGTGGGGTGGGGGGTGCATTTGCAAAGACTAGCAGCAAAAGTCAACTTTGAGGACAACTTAATTCAACATACTAGTCACAAGATAGGTGCAGATTCACTAGAGGACAGACAAGGACAGTACTCAGTCAAGGCCACTGGACTATAGACATACCCCTAGGCACATGATGCTACAGAAATTACATAGTTTTTCCACTTACTTTGTGTTTGTAAATGGCTTTGAGAAATTGCCATATTATAACAGCTTGCCCAGTCAAAGATATTAGTCCCCCTTACAAACTTTAACTGACTTGCAACATTCCATCCACAGAGGTACCATAACGTATCTGCTATTTCTTACTGTAACTGCTTTAACATTAGCAGTATTACTTAACTGTGTTTCTACTGTACTTCAGGGCTTTTTTTGCAAGACACGTTTTGGAACTTTATATGTAGTACTTTAGAGTTCATTAAGTAATAAAAGAAAAAGGTGTGATGAAAAATTTGGCACTGCCTATACCCTTAAGTTCCTTCAAAAATATACTGCACAGGACTGGAGATTGAAAGGTGTGAGTTCGTTCAATCCCTCAAATACTTTGATATCAACAGCCACATATGAGAAGAAACAGATCTGTATGTACATCAGTGGTAAGCCTTGCCAGAAAGATTCCCATCCCACCTGGTAGCTCTTTATTATATCAGCAGACAAAAAAAATATCCCTTTTCTAACTTGTTCTTTGGAGAACATGCTAAATTTGAGAGACCCTTGAAAGCTCATCTGACATTTCTGAGATCTTCCTTTTTACATGTGGTAAAACTTTACATGCATTTTTGTGAAAGATTCTATGTTTCAAGGAAGCTTAGAATAGCTGCTGTTTCATTCTTAATAAAAAGCTTCTCCAAATTATTAATAATCAATCACTTTCTACCCATCTTTTTCATCAGCATATAAGCAGCCTGGTAGGTATATGAAATACTTGAAAGTTTCAAAATACAGCATCTTTTAAGCCTAAATGGAATTTAGCTTCAGTCTTCAAAGCTGAAACAAAACCAACACTGTCAATATTCAGTGTTACACCCTCATGAGACTGCTTCCCATGTCATGTTCTTCAAAAACATTAATAAAGCTCCACACTTCTCTGTAAGAAAAGATACCATTATGAACTTCTTAAATATGATGAAATTCATAAGAAATTAAAGAGTTAAGCCATTTTAACAGCTCAATACATCAATTCCAGACTGGGACTTGAGCATTAAGACTTTACAGAACCAGGCTGCAAGTTAGCTCAACACATCACTGACAACCTTTAAAATGTGGGGTAGGCAGATAAAATTTTTCCATGTCCCAGCAATGGAAACAAATAAGATGCTCAGAAAGCAGGATTTTACACAGTATTAGTCATGAAGCACTTGAACAATTCATATCTTAATGAAGGATAACAGATCTTGTGCTTGAAACTTGAATCCTTGAAGACCAGTCCAAGGTTATCAAGACAAAGGTCAAGTCACAGTGAAAAAGCATAGATCTTGCAAGGCAACCCACAAAGCACTGCACAACTACAATCCAAAGCAGAGTAGAATAAAATATAAGGTATGCCAGATGTAGCTATTTTAAAAAGCTAAGTAAAACTATGATACTACATATCTTTGGCTGACATTACTTCAAAACTGGTAGAATCCAACATACTCTTCCCATTACTAGCTGGTTATGGGAATGTTAAGCTGTTAACAGCTACTACATCATCAAAGAAGACACTGTTTTAATATGCTGTCAGAACAACATACACCCCTTAAATATTCCATGCAGAAATGAGAAACCACTGTGAGGGGGAGTGAATGGTATTTTAAGATATATCTTGATGGCATCCTTCTATTGCACCATTCAGGACTCAGTAATCAGGTGCTTAAATAACATATTGAAATAAATGCAGTTTCTGGACTGGAGGTGGACCAAAAGAAGTGTTTCTTGAAAGTGAATAACTCGTCTTTTACATTATGCTGTAGATAGCAGTGAGAAAGATCTGGACTTGATAATCTGTGCTGAAATATTCTACAAATTCTGCAGATTCAGTGAATGATAGGAATAGCTGCTTATCGTGATGCCTGCTTGAACAGCATTGTTACATTCAGATGGTTGCCTAAGTGAGTTTTCCCACTGACTTCACTGTGACATAGACCACTTCCTACAGTGCTGGAGTCTAATTTAGTTACAGACAGATCAGTGAGTTTTTAAGTGAATCTTTAAAGATATGCTCACGCAGGCTCAGTGTTCCCAGGCTTCTTTATTCTATTGTAGCTTGGTACTACTGTGTTCTACTGCTTTTGAGAGGAATTGTTATGACAGTATTTTAAAAAATCTTTCCAAAGGGTGGCCTTCAGACATTGCTTTCAATTCCTGGAATATTTGAATGCCCAACTCATAGAAAAACAATCTCTTTCTCTATTAACTTCGTCATCTTCTTTTATCCTTCAATTAATTTAGTTGCAAATCTGCTACAGATAAATTTGATCTTGAGCCAGCTGGTCATATTTTATGTAGCAACTTGCCGGACAGTACTCTTTATACTAGTGGTAATTTCATTAAAGCTGTTATCCTGCAGTGTTGGGAGAAGTTTCTCATTAGTTAAGTCACAGGAGAGTAACTGTGCACAAGGGTATTTGTCAGTAAGATGGGAGGAAACCCCAAATTTCCAGTTTTGTGCAGGGAAAAGCTAACTGAAGTGTTACTGTCAGACCAGAAAACTGCTGGATCTCAGCACACCCCTGCCCAGAATCCTGCTTACACCTTTAGGCATATTTCCTTTGACAGCAGCCAACAGAGGGACAGCCTCCAAGTATACCCTTGTATCAGTAATGAAGGCATATATGTTCACTGTAGAATGTCGTTACCCATTCATCTTCATGCTAATGATGAGCACTTGTTAACATTAGGTAAGGAATCGTATTTCTCTCATACCCCGTTATATTTATGGAGGTCCAAGTTTAGGGCAAGCCCACTGAGGCAAGCAGAAAAGAAAAAATAATGCACATGTATGTGAATGATTATACTGCAAATGTAACAACTCTTGGTTCTTACATACCACAACAGAACCTACTTAAGGTTTTTCACTCTCTCCACCTTTTGTAGTCAGCTCCACCAGTTAACCTCTGCTCTTCTGGACAAACCATACACAGAATCACAGAATCGCAGAATCCCAAGGGTTGGAATGGACCTCGAAAGATCATCTAGTTCAACCCCCCTGCAAGAGCAGGGTAACCTAGAGTAAATCACACAGGAACTTGTCCAGGCGGGCCTTGAGTATCTCCAGCGTAGGAG
>JBCJKH010047368.1:16669-27381 GCA_039877255.1 Loriculus beryllinus
CTTTGTTTTGACATATTTCTGCATGACTGAAAGTACTGTGGGTTCAGGGTACAGATAGAAAAACCCTGCCACCCAAAACATAATGGAGAAAGAGTGGAATTTACCCTCTAGTCAGTCCCTGACTATACTGTGTTGTCCCTGCAGATATCATTCTGTTCTTTTCCCACTGTATCCATACTGTCAAAAGTAATAAGCCAAAAAGCTTTCTTTTATACAGCTGAAAAGATATATTTCCCAAGTCTCCTTCCAGGTTTGATTGTACCTTTTTTATCACAGATGAGATTAATGTGTATATGCAATCTTCATTCTAGATTCTTTATTTTTTATTGAAACAACTATTTTCCAATTTTTTGATAACTTCTTTTTACTCTTCACAAGGATCTTCCTGAGTCTTTGTTTCTTTTCTGAACTCAAGTATTCAATGCAATTAAATTATCATCTTTATCCAGTATTTAGCATGAAGCGTCTTCCTGTTTAATACATGCAGTCATCTCTTTCTTCTGTCCAATACGTAGTTTTTTCTTCAACTGTTTGTACCTTGAGGAAGATACATATTTCATCAAAAGATCCAATAACACATTAAACACATACCCCCCTCCTACCTTCAAAAGATTACACTTAACCCCCTCTTAATTTGGTGAAGTATGCAACCTTCATCCGGGTTCTACTGAAGACAATGAAAATATAAATCCTGTCTTTAAAGCAGATAATTCAAGCTCTTGACAAGAAACTCCAGGAAATCCAGGGCATATCCAGAAGGAGGCATCATTTTCATAAACAGAGGAAGATGCCAGTCTTAAAGCTATCAGTCTGATGCTCTTATGTGTTTAATATCCATTAAAACTACTCCTTTAAAGAAATAGGGATAAAAAGCCTAGAATATCATGTGACACAATATAACTTATCACTGCAATAAATCAAAGATTCTGACTATGATTACAGATATTATCTCTTATTACCTGCAAAAGAAAATACAAGCCAGATATCCTATTTTGTATCCAGAATGTCTCTAGCGGCTTAGCAGCTTTCTAATGAATATCAGCTTAAAATAAGCTCATCTCCTTAGAGATCTGCTTCTGTGAAGGCAATATTCCCAAAGAAAACCCATGACTGCTAAGTAACCTTTGTTATACTCATATGGCAATGATCTATTGGCCTAGGAAGCATGTACATAATTCTCAGAAAAGGTAATTTTTTCTTTCCTGGGAGGTTTTAAGAAAATATCCCTTCAAAATGTTGATGTAAGACTAATTCTCTTGCCTGACTGATTAACAAAAAATATTGCTACTGTGGAGGAGAAATGTCAATGAATGTGACAGCAACTTGGGCCTGATTTGAAAAACAGCAGAAGAAAGGTGGAAGACTGTAAAAGAAATATGTAGAGGTATTACTTTTAAAACAATCTATTTAGCATGAAAGTTTTTAAAATCTTGCATGTGAAAAATGATTTTTTATTACTTGGCATCAATTTACATTGAAGAATCCTAGCAGGATGGTGCAATTTTTGCTCATCCTGCAAAAGCTGTTAGAAAGTTACCACATAGTACCTTCTGCTAAATAAATCGAATTAAAAGAAAAGCCATTATTTTACTACACTTTTCTGACAGCTACAGTGAGCAATGGGAAACTTTTTAAACAACTAATCTATATCCAGTATAATTACAATGTTTAATAGTTTAGTTTTGACATATTTGTTACTTACCTCATTATCTTTCTATAAACCTAGATCATCACATTTAACGATATTTCAAAAATCCTCCATCCGTGTTGAAAAGTTTTAAGCACCAGTCTTTCCCTTGCTCTTTCAGTACCTCTGGATTCTGTTGTTTGATTAGTGGATGCCCTGTTCTCGTTTAAATATGCTAAAATACTCACCTCTTCTGATTAGCAGAGTCTGCCAAGCAAAGCCTTTGTGTTGCACTTTCTACTGATTTGTACTGTATTACACTGAGATCCAAGTATGTGTCTGCTCTTTTTTGTTGAACTCATTTATCTTTGACGGTCAGCTTCACATGTGCATTTGGTGTCAAATGTTGGAGAGAGAAGCAGGCACAGAATGACTCTTCTCCTTACTCTTAATTTTTATACTGAAGGCAATGTGGATTCAATGCCTAGCAATTGCCTTTCAAGTCAGCAGCAGAACCACAGATAATTATCAGAGTTTGGATTTGAAAATGCTGTGCCAGACAAAAGGCTTCTTGACAAGTCTGCCTCTAGGGGATGGGAAAACGTAGCAGGATGAAAATCACAGTGGCCTAGTACAATAGAAAGAGTACTATAAAACCAGTTCTTGGGTCAAGCTCTCAGAGCTGTTTCAAGATATTGCTGGTACCACTTCCCAACCAGAGTAGGCGAAGGTTGAACAGGTGCTCCATCTCTTGCTGTGTCAGCCTTTCTAGGGTTTCTAACAAAATGAAATTTCTTCTGGCCTTTTCCCTACTGGTTATCTTTTGTTTCAGCTGATTTCAATGCAAATAAAGGTCTGAAGCCACAGTTACTACACACATCCCCCACTGCAAAAACAGAGGAAACCTGGCTTAGTGAGGCCGTTGATAGCTCAGGTGGTAAAACTGAAGCCTTCAGCATCTCTTTGTCACTGGCACATCTTCTGTACTAACTGGGTAAATGTGGCAGCTCTGCAAGGTGCAGCTCTTGCATGATGTCCAAGCAGGGAAGAGTAGGTGAAAGACTACATAGCTCAGAACTACGCTAAGAACAAAAAACTGGACTCTACAGTTCTTTGTACATGTTGAAAATCATTTGAAGAGCAGTCAGGTGGGTTTCTCTGCTGAGAGACAGCAGAGATCAAATCACTCTGATGTTACCTCTGAAATTTTAGTATGTCTTTAACATCAGCTCTATTAGCATTACCAGCTTCATGGGTGAAACTTCAAGTAGGTACACCTAGCTTGTTATCTAGCAGTCTTTGCTCGCCTCAGATAAGCACTCACAGAACAGTGCATGCTAGCCCTGAAAGGTACGCAAGGTACATGGCACATCTTACTGACTCAGAGTCACACCAGCACCTCTGAGGTCCGAAGCAAGCCTGAGGGCTGTAAATCTCCATCAACATTTTCTGATATGCTCTTCAAACCACTTAGCTGCATTGGAAACGTATGTGCAGGCAGCATACTGCGGCCAGTATGATCCACGGAAAGAGCATACCATCAGTGCAGCACCCAAGTCCCGGCCTCCAAATACAACTCTGAAGCTCCATTAAAACAAGGCCAAGAATGGTTAATCTTCCTCTGGGATGAATGGGGGATACAAGCAGTCTTCATTCTGCCTGCATTGCATGCAGCTTTCTTGGCCACATGGTTTTGTACCTCCGGGAACTTGTAACAAACACCTCCCTCGACACACCCAGGTGACATGAAGATGGTACAAAACCCTCTTCAGCCCTTCCATACCTGAAAAAAAGAAGTCAATTTTGGTCTTCATGGACAGTCAAACAGAGGCAATTAAGGGCATGGGGGAGCATCCCTAGCTCACTGATTGCACTGTGACAAATAGACCAGATACTGGCAAAATACCCTCAGAGGAGAATGCTGAGTTCTTATGAGGCAGAAAGTGACCTTTGGGGAGGGAAATGTCGGCAACCCTAGAACCTGAGTGTTTCCATCTCTTGATGAAGATATTATTTTTCAGTGTGTGAAAACAATGAAAATAGAAAAACCAAATGAAAACACTTTTCCCCTATTATGGATGTCTGATAAAAGTTGTTCTTTCATCTAGCATTTGATACTCAAATGCATTTTCCCATTCACAGTTGGATGGAGATTTTTTTTTCAAGTTCAACCCTTATTTATCTTAAAGCAGGCAATGTACTGTAATTTTACAATAAAGGACTCCCAATCAAAGCTTACCTTATCCAGAGGTAATTAATACAAAGATTGTTGAATTAAAGATGTGAGTCTTGACACTTTGGCGGGGGGTAAGGGACATGGTCTCAAAGGCACAAATTATGCCTGAAACAGACCAATTAACACCATGTATCTTCTTTTATGTTAACTTCAATTAAGGTTTCTTAAAATTTTTAAAGTTATTTTCTTCTTTACAATCTCAGAATGTCAGAAATGTACATCAAAGAAAAACACTTCAGTGTGAACACCATAGGTAACGCTCATTTGCACACAAATCTGCATATTGCAAAGGAGTTCAGAGCCCATTTTGCATGAATTATTGCCGGATGTGAGTCAATGAATTAAACAGCTAAAGAATAACAACCATCCAAGCAATGATAAGCTGTACCTACTTATGTTGACACAATGAATTTAAAAAAAAAAAAAGGCATGTCAGAATTTGAGTAAAGTTACAGTGGAAATAAAATACAATGCTAGTCAGGCCTGTGTATTTCAAAATATTTTTCAAATTAATTTTGTTTACTGTGATTCACAGCTCCTGCACTGGAAAAGGATATTCTTTTTTCTTTCAGAAAACAGATGAAACAGAAATGGATAAAATTTCACACTCTTGTGTCTCCTGGTTTTGACAGCAAATCCATTGACTCTTTTTTCAACATTACATACGTCATCTGTGTAGCTTTTATTCTGCAGTCATCCATGTATAAGATCACTTTGTCCTTGTACAGTTCCTTTTTCAAGATGCCATCTCTTCACTTGACACTGATTTGCCAGAGCCTCACTCCTTCTGCCAGTGCAAGCAGCGCATTTCTGAAACAGCAAAAATGAACATAGGCTAGCACAACTACTGCCAAAATAGCTAACTAAAGAAGTTGATTCTTCAAACAGTTAAATTTTAATCACAAATAAATCATCAAATGAAAAGCATAAATACAGAGGTTTACAATGTAAAGTCTTGTTTTTCAGAGTCTGGTCTACGCCTTCTAGAACCTGTATGTGGCTTCCCTTGACTCCAGTGTGATCGCTCCTAATCAGAACAGAATGCAAACAGTAGATTCCTCTTCCGGGGCCTTTTCTTTTCTTTTTTTTTTTTACTTCACAAATTCTCTACACATGAAGCAAGATTTTTTTTTTCCTGATCTTGCATGCCCTTTATAATTGTTTGAATGATTGATTTTATGAATATATTTGAGTTTACAGATTTTCCACCAATATTCATAATGAGTGCTCCACAGGGTTTTCACCATGTAGAACTCAAACCCTAGATTATGTGAGTGGTTATATATGTCACTTGGCATGCTGCTTCTCTCCTCATCAGATGACGCCCCTTTTATAAAAGGAATGGTAGCTTGAGAAATCTGAAGTTGACTGTATTTTTTAAAAAATAAAAACCAGAAAGGGTCCTTAAGGAGAAAGTGATAAGTAGATTACAAAAGTTCTGATTGCACATTAAGGGTAAAATATTCCACAGTGAGAGTGGTTATGAATCGGAACAGGCCTCACAGAGAGGCTGTGCAGCCTGTCTGTCCTTAGAGACATTTGAAACGCGACTGCAAAGGCCCTGAGCAGCCTGATCTCATTTGGAAGTTGGGCCTGCTTGGAGCAGGCGGTTGGACCAAATGTCCTCCAGAGGTCCCTTCTGACCTAAATCCATCCATGGCTCTACTCTGTGAGTCTATGGCCTTAATATTAATGGAAAAAGAGCTGCCAAAAATTGACTGGGCCAAAAGCCTGATGTAGTTTACAGCAATGACTACATTTTCCCACATATTCTCTTTGCTCTCCTAATAGCTGCCAAACTCAGTACAATGTTTGAGCCAGTGACAACCCAGCACGCATGCCCGGAAGAGAACTTGGGTGGTTTTGTGAGTATCAAGTCTACTGTGGATTGTACTTTTCTATAGCTTATTACATTTATTGTAGTAATTATAGCAGCTTGTCCTTTAAACAGTTTTAGGAGAAGTGGAGCATGACCCCAGCTTCCACTGCATTAAAAATGACTTAATCATTCCCAACCACCACAAGAACAAGTAATGGTTAAGGTCAAATGTAGGTTTTGTATACACTTTGCTCTCTAACGACCCTCAAGTTTGGAAGTTATAATATATTTTACACCTGTATTAATTCCTTCTTTTTATGCTTGTGATCACAGGACAAAAAGAAAAAAAAAAGAAAAAAGAAGAAGAAAGAAAAAGCCAGCTCAGCTCAAACTGTAAGGGCTCAAATTCCATCTGGTTTAGCTCTTTTTTGCTCTGAGATGTCAGTATTTTTTAAAGACCAACTGTGATACAAGTTGTCTTTGATCAACAATTCTGAAAACACTGGCTCTTTGCCAGAACTCATCTGTTTCTCAGTTTGGGCTCAATTCAAAAGTCGCTGCTTTTTCATGAACTCTGCCATGAAAGTCCTAAGGAACTGCAGCTCCAACAGGACAGAACCATCCAGTCAGGAAGACAGGCAAATTGTTCTACCATTGGCACATGCTCAAGCTTTTCCTTAAAATCAGTCACAGAGCCTCATCATCTGAGCATCCTAAATCTCACTCACTGGGAAGAAAGAAGATCCTATTTAAGAGTGGATTTTGGCCTTAGCCATGGAGACATCCTAATCTCTTTTTGTTTTAACCAGAGAAATTCTGCCTATAATATGGACATTTTGTTCCTCAGCTGCAGACTGAGAAGAAAGACTGTGGTATCTGATGCTTAGCCAGCTTATGGGATTGTGTCAGAAAGTTGGTGTTTTCAATGAAAATCATTGACAGACATTTAACTGTGAGGAATGCAGGTGGTTTGTGTGCTACTTTAGGACTGACAACCACCATTACTACGAAGAGAATCACAGGATCATAGAAATCGCTTAGGTTGGAAAAGATTTTTAAGAGCATCAAGTCCAACCATTAACGTAGCACTGCCAAGTCCACCACTAAACCATGTCCCCAACCACCACATCTACACATCTTTTAAATACCTCCAGGGACAGGGACTCCACCAGTACCCTGGGCAGCCTGTTCCAATGCTTGAGAACCATTTTGGTGAAGAAATTTTTCCTAATATCCACTCTAAACCACCTCTGGTGCCACTTGATGCCATTTAGCACCTCTTCTGAAGAACAAAACATCTGACCAGAAGGCCTAGCCATTAGTGTTTTACCATCATAATACTGGGTATGAGTCTAACTCCTGCTTGTTCAATCTCAAAGAAGGTGGCAGAGCAAAAAAAAAGGAAAAAGAGTCTATCCTTCTTATGTCCTCTTGCCCTACCAGGACATAAATAGTAAGTATAATATGTGCTACCATTGATCATTTGCAAAAAAGATTGAGAGAAAGCCATCAGCAAGTAGGGCAATCTCACATAGTATTGTACCAGGGCAGGGTAGTAGAGAAAGCTAGCTGTGGATATTCATTTAGGTTATTAAAGTTATTTTAGCACCTAACCTCCCATTAGAAATAAACTGTAAGGCACCTGAATTGGCTCATTCAAACCTGAGGAAAACATTGAATGCTTTAATTTATGGCCAACTCCTTATAAACAGAATTGCAGAATTCAGTCTGCAAACATCATCATGAGCCAAACTCGCCAGAATTCTCACAATTATTGCTATTAGGTCAAGTAATCTTCTCCAAAGGTAAATGATGGAAGCACTGTTACTTGAGTTATTTAAAGCTAGATTGGAAAATTCTCTAGGGATTATTTTCTAGGGGGAGAAAGTGGCGACTTTGTTACGATTAAACTGAGGCTATAAATAGGAAGACGTTAATGCGGTGCAACATTACTGACACAGCAATGCTGGTTTATTGGGTTTTATAATCTGAAACTAGGGAAATTCTCACTTCCCACAGCAGTCTCCACCATCTCCAATTGCTCCTATTACATTGACCAGTAATTACACCCTGTGGCTTTTCATTCATTCTGCAGTGCTGTAACTTCTACCTTTCTTCTCATCAGATGTCAGAAACAGGGAGATCTTGTGCCTTTCCTGCAAGCCTGTGGGTGGCTTTTGATTCCAAGGTTTACAGCCCACATGCATATGGTTGATCGAGCAGGGCTTGGACCCTAAAAAGCAGAAGTCTTAGAGAAATATGGTAAAAAAAAAAAAAAAAAAGGAGCATAATTTGTCATCTCTATGCTGTATGTCTAGAACAGTGAATGCATAAGAGAGTCCCCAGTCTCTGCAATAAGGAACAGGTAAAGATGTGTCACCCACCCATTTAAAAGTAGGCAGCATTTCAGTCCATACTTTAAATGGTTTTGGAAAGTGTCATGTTTTCTTCTGGGTTACATACATTTTGATTCAACTAGCTGGAAGAATAAGTTCAAGGGTAACAGTATGAACACCTGGAAATAGTGGGGTGTCTCCTCAGCTCTCTATCATTGTAAGGGTTTATATGCATGCAACTGAAAGCAAAGCAAAGGCAGAAAATGTTTCCAGATCAGAAAATCTAACGTATCTCCCCCTGCCCGAATGTAAAGACGTGTACGATGTATAAAGCACAGAAAAGTCAAGCTATTCAGGCAACATATACTAACCACAAAGGCAGGATTTCAAGGCACCCCTATTAACAGGAGAGTTTGATGATTTGGGGAAGCTGTTCAGCTCTTCTTTTCTGCCTCCTTTTTCTTTCTTTTTTTTTTTTTTTTTCTAATTTAGGGCTATTACTTCCTTTGCCTGAGTCTTGCTTGGTTGTTTCAAAAAAAAATTACTTCTGCTTTGTCAGTTCAGTCCAGAGGCAGTGAAGATTGTGGATGGCACTTCTTTATGTGTTAGATTTCTAAGTCTGACCCATAGCATCATTACAGGGAGCAACATACAGTACAGTTTATCATTAAAACAAACCTTTTCTTCAAGTGCTTTCTTCAAATGGGGTTTATGTGACTATCAACATGAGCCAGAGTGCATGTGAGGTGCACACGCGCAGCTTTGAGGTTCATAATCTTGATTCTGAATTCACCAAGAAAATGGGATATGACACGCAGCACTATAGGATACTCAGTTATTTCTGACCCATCTGCAAATTTGGCCATGTGATTATGTTCTCCACCAGCTCTTGGCAACTTGACAAACAGCAGCTGGAATAGGAGTTTGCTTTTGCTCCTTAGACTTTATTGTGTAGGTTTAAGATGAAGCTGAGGAAAATGTTCCATAGGCACATGGACCACAGCTAGGCAGGTAGCTTCAATAGGCTGGGTGGCATGCACACACACGAACATACTTGAATGCACACAGGAAAAGATTCAGCTGGCCAACTTCCCATCCAGTTCTCATCCATCTTGTAAATGTTGCTATGCTCGTTGCATTTTCCTGCAGGAATAGCCGGTGAGTTATGTGGATAGGTATGTGAAATACCTACAGGAATTCTATCAAGAAAATCACTGTTCATGAAAATAAATAATAGTAGCACTTCCGCCCTCCCCATGAATGCACAAGGGGACACACTGTGAAACATGTCAATCTATTTACTAGTTCTTGTCTCAGTTCTTGCCATAAGTCCCTTCTACCTCTTAATGAATACTAGTCCTTTTTAATAGTTAAAAAAATCCTTGGTAGTGTGGCATTCCAGAAAGCACAAGCCGTGCTCAGATCCCTCTTCTAGTGCAGTCAACGTCTTTCTTCTTCTGTCTGAGCAACAGTATTTATTGCAGCTCACACAGAAGAAAAGACCAGCACACCCAGCATTGCGACAAGTAGACCTTCAGAGACCAAGGCCCACCCCTTCCTACCACTGCTGTGTGTGGCCTTGTGGCTTAAAAATGCTTTCCTTCTGCCATAGTCACTATATGGTTTAAGATAGAATTTTATGCTGGATATTTGTGAAGAAAAATGTTCTAAATATTGTTCAAGTACACAGGGTGAGGCACATTGAGTGCACATAATGCTGCAGAAATTATTTCTTTCTTGTTTCAGCCAGTTGCTGCCACTGCACACAGAACTGTTTCTTGGCATTTTAGTAGAAGGCAACAAGAAAGCCCAGGAGTTGCTCAAAGAGAAGAAAAATGGACCTTTCCTTTTTACCATTCTGAAAGGAGGGTTCTAAAATGCAGACTTCACTTCCTGTTATTTTCATATATGTTTAAAGTTATTTCAGTAATAGTAACTTGATTTTAAGCATAAGAATGTGCAGAGCACTTCCTCCCCCTGATCTGAACATACAGACATGCCACAAGATATTTTGCAAATCCCTTCTGCTGAACCTGGTTTAAAATCAACACGCAGACAAACAGCAGAACACTGGCTGTGGTCGCTGTCCGCATCAGCAGCTTCTTGTTGAAGGCAGAATTAGCAGGAAGGTATTTACCTGTTGAAAAGCAGTAAAAAAAATCACTGTTGCATCTTCTCTGACACACAGTCTGAAACACTGCTGTGTGCTTGTCCTGATCACTTGTATTTCAAGTGATTTATTTGAAGGATCTCTCAGCTCAGCCAAGTACAGGTTCCCAGAAGAAAGTAAACTCAGATTATACTAGCAGAGAGTCAGCGGGTTCACTCTCACCACAGCTTAGTCTTGCCCAGTGTATTCATTTTTCCATCTCCATTCAGCTTTGTGGTCATATATTGATTATTTCCCATAGTTCTAATTACATACATTTGTAGCATGGATAATTTCAGAGCTGAGACTTTTGCCAGGACAATAGCACAAGGAGAAAAGAAATTCATGCAACTACCAGGCTAAAACCACTCCAGACTCACAAAAACTTACTTAGCAGTGAATACTGGTGACAGCGTTCAGTGTCATTGCTATGCTAGGACTCTGATCAGAAAATCGTCTTACAGGAGGCTGCCTTTGTCAATATCATGTGATCTGGCAAATTTTAAAGGCGACCTTCGAAAGGCAAATGTCGATTTCCAAAAGAG
>JBCJKH010047370.1:0-10267 GCA_039877255.1 Loriculus beryllinus
GGAGGAGGCGCGGCCGGGAGGAGGGGACGGGCCGGGGGCGGGGACGCGTACGGGGACGGCGACGGCGAGGGCCCCCCCCCACCCGCCCCGGGCTGCAGCGGCGGGGAGCGGGGATGGGGCACCGGGTACAGAGCATCCCCCCCTCCCTACCGGCCTCCGCCCAGTACCGCAGCTTCCGGGCTCCGCTGCTGCCCCATCCCCGTGGGACCGCGGCCAAGCCCGCACTCGGCAGTCGGGCACCCACAGGGAACCGCACCCCGCAGCCTTGGTACCTGCAGCCCGCACCCAAAACACGCAGCACCCTGCAGCATGGTGCTCATAGCGACCTTGCACCCTGCAGCCCTGCACCCAAACCCACCCCGCAGCCTCCAGCGGGGTCAGTGCCTCGGGCACTCGGTGGAGCCCCGGCTCAGTGAAGCTCTCCCGGGCAGGGGGTCGAGGCTTTTCCCAGGGCCCGGATCCCTGCTGGGATTCCAGGGTGGTTTATGCTGACCCTGGATGCCGGCACCTGCGTGGAGAGCGTGGCACAGGCAGCAGGACCAGCACCGTCGGGCTCTCTGGGTTGGATGCTCTCTCACAGGTCTGGGCTGGCTCAGGGCTGTCCAAGAACCCCCTCTCCATTGCCCCTCCACGCCTGGCTTCACCCCCTACCTCTATCCAGCCATCACACACCCCCTCCCCTTTAAATCCCACTCTGTTCCCTGCCAGTGCCAGCACCAGTGTTCCCGTGGCCCTGGCAACAATCCCCTCCCAGGCATCCCCCCAGCCACAGGCACAGCTTCTCCCCTAATTTCATCAGGAGTTTTGTTCCAGGCTCTCCAGCAGGGCTGGCAGGAGGGGGCTGAGCCCCATTTCCATCCCTGTTGGAGGTTCTGGCTGCTCCTGCGGGATGCTTTGTGTGGCCCTCATTCAACACTTTGTCTTCTGCCAGTGCCCTGCCTTCCTCCTCGGCAGCAGCTGCCTGCACAGCAGGCTCCGAGCACATGAACCCCGAGAGCAGGAGGGGACAGGACCGGTGCCACGAACAGCCCCAGGCAGCCACTGACCCGGTTAAATATTCATGGCTGCCCCTTCCCCAGGACCCCCGAGGAAACAACAGCAACTTCTCAGCCACCAGAGCGGAGTCAGGGCTGTTGTCAAGCAACCTCTTTAATGAGGATTAAAGAGCATAGTATAAAAAATCCAATCCCAGAGCGCTGCCCCTCATTTGTTTCTCGGAGATAATCCTCCTGCATTTTGCTTCTGATATTTAACCATTAAAACCAGCCCTTGCTGGAGTCTGTTATTCCCCAAACCAATGGACGTGCACTGGAGGCCGGTAGAGGGGCTGCTCTATGGCAGCCAGGCCCTGTCACCACCCCGCAGTGTCCCTGCAAGCCCAGGAGCTCAGCACAGGGATGAGCCGAGTTCCTGCGCTGGCCCGAGGCTCTGCTGCTCCCACGGAGGTTTCCACTGTCCTTCCTCGGGCCATGACAGTCACGGTGTCCCCCAGGAAAGGCACAGGCACCCGCTCTGCTGCGGGTGCTGCCAAGGCACTGAGCAGAACAGGGTGAGCAGGGGCTGCTGGCAGCAGGACCCAACTGCTCTGTGATGCTCACAAGCACCCGCAGCCCCAGTCTGTGCTCAACACAGCCCAGCGAAGAGTCAGGTCTGCTGGGAGTGCCTGGGGCTGGGCTGAGCTCTGCTGCACGTCCTGCTCCATCCCTGCAGGCAGCACCAACGTGGTGCCCACCAGCACAGAGCAGGGGCACGGTCACATTTACTGGCTCCGTCTGTTCTGCTCAGCCAAAGCCCCTGGGGCTGGGCACCCCCAGCACCGCTCCTCCCTGCAGGGTGCACGCACGGTGAACCCCAGGAGCGGGAGGGCTGCAGGACCCCCAGGCTGCCCTAGGAGATGACGGAGCTCTGGATGAGCTGCAGCAGCCGCTCCTCCCGCAGGACCCTGGGCATGGGGACGGGCTTGCCCAGTGCTTCCCGCAGCCGGGAGAAGGCCCCAGCGCCCACCATGTGCAGGCGCAGGGGCCCGATGCTGCCCTTGAAGCGGAAGGATTTATAGATGGGGAAATCCTCCTGGAGACACTGGTCCAGCTGCAGGAAGAGGAGAGGCTGCCCATGCTGCGCTGGCCCAGTGGGGCAGCGTCACCCCTCACGGGGGGCTGGCAGAGTGCAGGCAGCAGGACCTGCCCCGGAGCAGAGCCCGCATCCCCTCACCTTGTAACGCTGCCCCTCTGACAGGTCCCGCAGGCCCCGCAGCTCCACAAACACCTCATAGTGGGGTGCACAGGCCCCCGAAGAGGCACCTGCAGCATCACCACGAGCACGTTAAAGCCGCCTGCAGCCCGCAGCCCCAATGGGCACAGGCAGCCCAGGGCCGGGCATGGCGCAGGGGGGCTGGCAGAGACCCGGGCAGCACCAGCAGCAGTTCTGGGGACACTCACCCAGCAGAGCACTCTCCACGCAGGTGTAGTCGACCAGGCGAGCACCTGGCCACAAGCCCACGGCGCGGCACAGGCTCCGGCAGAACCGCTCCTCGGGGATGCTCTCACCCCGCACGTTCAGTGCCTGGCTCTCCCTGCAGCACAGGGGACGGGGGTGAGTGCTTCAGGCCAGGGGCAACACAGGCACTGTCCCCACACAGTGTGTGGCTTGGCCCCACATGCAACCCCCCAAGGTGAATGGTTTGGGGGGTCCTCACCTGCACACGGGCTCCACCACGGGGCACTGCTTGTGGAAGCCGGTCACCCTCAGCACCTCCCCAGCACGGCACCTGTGTGGGGAGCAGGAGCGTGAGGGAGGCAGTGCCCAGGGCATGGGGCTGGGGTGCTCAGCCCCCCCAGAGTCCCGCAGCACCGAGGAGGCACCTGTACTCTCCTGGCCGGGCTGTCAGGATCAGCCCATACTCGCGTCCCTCCCAGAGCTCGCCCAGCAGCACCGTCTGCAGCTCCTCCTCGGCTGGGCAGGGCAGGAACTCGCAGAAAACCCACTCAGGGCACAGCAGGAATCGTGGCGCTGGCTCCTTCGGCCACAGGTTCACACCCAGCAGCGCTGGGCAGAGGAGCACGTGTCGGCGAGAGAGCCCCTGTCCCTGCCCATGCGGTCTCACCCCCTCCAAGGGGGAACATCTCACCCGATGCCAGGGAGGGATGCGGCACAGAGATGCACCCGCATCCTGGGGCAGCGGCTCCCGGTGCACCCAGGGCAGGCTGTGGGGACACTCACCTCCTGCAGCACGGTAAAAGGGGCAGTAGAAGGGCAGCCCCTTGCACTCGGCCTGCCGGAGGGCATCGCAGTAGAGCTGCTCCGTGCCTTGCGCCGTCCCCACCACCACCACCTCCAGCTGCGGCCACAGGCGCCGCACGATGCCCTCAAAGCTGCGGGCGCACTCAGCGCGCAGCTCGGCCGCCCGGGCAGCGTTGGGGGTCAGCAGCGCCTGCAGCTGCACCCGTAACCCCTCGGGGAGCCCGGGCTGCGGCCGCAGCGTGCCCAGCGCCAGGTCCTGCGCCAGCTCTGGCCAGGAGGAGCGCAGGGCCTCCAGCGCGTCCAGCAGCTCCGCGGGCAGCGCAGCCTCCAGCACCCGCAGCGCTCGCTGCTGCAGCGCGAACAGAAGCTGCACCCGCAGCGCTGCAGCCCGCGAGGGCACGGAGCTCGCCTCGGCCGGGGTGCAGTACAGCGAGGGCAGGGGCCAGCCAGCGGGAGCACAGCGGTGATGGGGGGCCCAGGAGAGCAGCGCCGTGCCCCGGGGGGCCAGCGCCAGCGGGAAGGCGGCATGGAGGGTGTCCAGGTAGAGCAGGGACCCCTATGCAGGGAGAGGCAGGGGTCAAGAGGGATGGACCTGAGGGGTTCAGGTCCCATGGAGGCCCCTCTGCTCCCGTCCCTGCCCCATCACCCCGTACCTGCAGCAGGGGGTCGGTGCCCCAGCAGCAGCGGAGCAGCGCCCAGGGGCGCAGCGGCGGGACCTGCCCCCCCGGTGCCCCATCAGCACAGCGCTGCCCCACGGGGTGACGCTCCCGGAAATCCTCCGGCCCTGCCGGGAGAGCCCGGGTGAGCGGGACCCTCGGGACCCTCCCCCCCCCAACAACCGCCTCCCGCTCCGACGCCCGCCCCTCACCGCGGGCCGTGCCGGGGGGCAGCAGCCGCCGCAGCCGCCGCTCCTGGCTGAGCCGCACGTCGGTGCCCAGCAGCTCCAGGCGCCGCCGGTACCGGGCCCCGGCGCTGCGCAGCACGGAGCGGGACAGGCGGTGCCGCAGCTCGGGAACGGCGGCCACGACCGCGACAACGACCGTGACCGCGACCGCGGCCACCGCCACCGCCGGCAGCATCCCGGGCCGCGCCCGCCGTCCCCGGCACCGGGGACCCGCGCACCGGGACAGCCCTCGGGGCTATTCCGCCTCCGGCAGAAATGACGGCGAATGACGGCGACCGGCAGCTCCGCCCGCTTTTATTTTCCTTTTCTCCCTTCTGCAAAACACCCGGTGCGGCCCCGCCCGCCCCAGCGGTTAAATCGCGAGTAAAAACCGAGCGGAACCCACTCCCCGGCAAGAGCCAGCGCCTTCCTTAACAAAAATAGTGCAATTTGCCTGTTTTGCTTTGTTTTCTCCCCAGAAACGCGGTCTCACTCCCGAGTCCCCAACCGCACCCCCCTCCAGGACCTGCCCGGCTGCAGGGCCGGTATTGCACAGTACCCGGAACTCGGGGACCCCCTGCACCCCGGGCATGCAGCCGAGGGGCTCCTGTATCCCCCCCACCCGTGGCAGGGCTCTGCCGCCTCCCCAAGACACACGTGAAAGCCAGAGCTTGTGTGTTACAAAAATATTCCGTGCTTTATTTTACTCTGTGGTAGAAAAATAACATGGGCAGGACCCCAGAGCTTCTCGGTCGGGTGAGGGGATGGAGGGGGGCAGAGGATTCTGCTCCCCCCACAGCGCCCGGCCGCTCTCGCTGGGTGCCCTCGCGCCCTGCACCGGCTCCACAGGGCGACGCTGAGCTGGGAGCCAAAGGGGCTCCCCCATCCTTGGGGGATCAAAGGATGAGACAAGGTCCAGGAGGGGACCCCACCGCTGTGGAGCAGAGCACCAGCACGGGCCAGGGGGGACCCCCTTCCATCACCCCCCTGCCCCGTGCCGGAGCCCTGTGCACCCACAGAACCCCCTGAGAATGGAGCCACGGGGTAGAACAAGAAGGCGACACATACATTCTTAGTGACGACTGCGAAAGCAAACCTGAGGCCATTCTGCAGCCCCCTCCCCTCGCAGCCCCTCGGTGGGGAGCAGGGGGGCTGTGGGGCCGGTGCCTGCAGAAGCGGAAAGCCGAAGCTGGGCCTCTTAAAAAGGAACATACAGGAAAAACCATGCGACAAATCCGCTGCCGTTTATACAAGGGCTTAAACACCAAAGAGCCGGACGTCAGCCTGCATTTCGGGGCAGCACAGAGCAAATCTGTGGGGCAGGGACCACCCGCCGCCCCCCCGGGCACAGAGACACAAACACAGCACAGTCCCCGAAGCGCCGGGCACCCACAGGTCACGACTGGGCGTGCGGGATCCACTGACTGTCCATGGGGCGCCGCAGCAGCTCCTCCACGTGCCTCGCCACGTCCATGGTGTCCTCCAGGTCAAAGTCACCTTCAGGTTCCAGGACGGCATCGGGGCTGTGGGAGGCAGGGGGTGAGGAGGAGACCGGCGGAGGCACGATGAGGACACGGGATGTGATACCTACTTCTGGGCATACATGTTGTAATGGGGCTGGGAGCAGACGGCGGGCGAGGGAGCCTGGTCCATGTAGGTGGCCCCTCCAGGGGTAGAATCACCTGATGGGTTGACAAACCTGGAGGGATGGAGGCTCGTGAACACGGGCACAGGACAGGCTCCCTCTCGGGGCATTCCCACCACCTCCAACCAGCAGGCAGGGTGCGGGGAGGGGACCCAAACCCCACACCCACAAACAGGTTCAAGATGCAAGGGTCCCCAGGCCATCAGACGACAGCGTGGTGAGGGGGGACATCTGCCTCACCACTGAACACACAGCCCTGATGCAGCCGTGTGCCTCACCCCTTTTGCCAGCTCATTGCACCCAGAGGTGCCCTGGGCTGCTCCCTCTCCAAGCCAGATCCCATGGGACTGCCCAGGGTCCACTTTCAGGTCAGACTTACTCTGGCACCACTTGCTTGATCTGTGGCTTCACGTATCCATCCACGGCTTTAGCTGGAGGAAAGGAGGCAGCACTCAGGCCTCGAGGTGCCGGTGCGTGCCACAAGCTTGCAGCGGGGCTGGGGGCTTATGACACAGAGTCCCCAAGGGGCCGGATACGGCACCGGGGCACAGCGATGCTGTGAGCCCTGGCTCAGCCCAGGTGGATGCACGGAGGAGAGGGACACATGTGGAGGAAAGGGGCAGCGCTACCTGGCGTGGACTCACAGAGAACCGGCGTGTAGTACTTGGAGAACACCTCGTCCTTGGGCCGGTCAGGGAACACGTAGATGAGGTAACTGAGGTCTCCGAGGCGGTCGGCCAGGGAGCGGATGGAGAAGTCCCTGGTGGTGAAAGGCATCAGGTTCCAGAACATCCTCTCAGCTGGAAAACAAGAGTGAGGATCGCGGTGACACCCAGAGCTGGTGGACACAGGCTGCGAGACCACGCTGACCATCAGACGGCATCTCCAGCGCCGCATCCCTCCCCTGACAGCGGAGACAGGAGGTGCTGGAGCAGCAGCCCCAGCCCCAGTTGAGGACCAGGCTGGGTCCAGCGGGGCCGGCGCCCGGCGCGCACTCACAGGAGTCGAACTTCCAGGCGATGGTGATGCCGCCGATCTCGGAGTCACTGAAGCGCAGGAGGAAGGTCCCGTCGGGCTTGTTGATGAGCAGGTCGTGAGCCTGCTGCTTGTTGACGAAGCCCAGGATGGCCCTAGGCAGAGCGAGGGCGTCAGGGCCGGGACTCGGGGCCGGGCACCATGGCGCAGGGCAGCTCTTACCCGTCATTCCAGTGTGGCTTCAGGTGCTTCTTCAGCACTTCCATGACCCCGTCAAACCACTGCCAGAAGGTGTAATTCCTCCCGGGCAGGTTTTCCTATGGAGATCCCCACAAAATGAGCAAGTCCTTCAGCCTCACGGCTGCTGTTAAACAACACAAGCAGTGGAGACTCAGGGGCACCAAACCAGCCCTCGGGAGCACCAACAATGCCTCTCCAGGGAGCAAACCCTGTCTGCAAGACCTACAGCAGCCAAAGAGGAAGGTGACACCTTCCCATCTAATTTCTGCATCACTCCAGATGCAAGAAACAGGTCTTTGGAAGGGCCATGCTCCATCCAGCGCCCCTGTGCCCCTCTGTGCAGCTCACCCAGCGCAGAGCCCAGGTTGCTCACCCGGTTGAACTGGGACCAGGACACCGTGGTGCTGCTGTAGTCCTCCAGGTGGGAGCTGCTGCTGTTGAAGAGCTTCTGCGCCAGGAACACCAAGTTCTCCTTGGTCAGCCCGCGGCTGCTCTGCACCTCTGCCTTGAACTTCATGTTGAGCGCCTCGCACAGCTGCGGCCACTGCACCTTGTCGGGCACGGCAAAGGGCACGCGGCCCTGCGGACACAGAGCAGGGTCAGCGCCGAGCTCTGCCCCCAGGCACGACCCACTGGGACACTGAGCCCAAGCCCTGCATCCACCCCCCAGCACGGACGGGGCCTGTCCTGTCCCCCTCCATGGCACTCACAGGCTCGGCAAAGGCGTTGTCCCAGAGCACAGTGGCTGTGGCGTTGTTGTCCTGGCTCCCGTGCACGATCACCACCACGGGCAGGGACAGCGTCTGCCGGGAGGAAGGAGACCAGGATGGGCTGTGGGGCGCTGCAGGAGCATCGCCCTGCGGAGGGGACCTGGCCGGCGGCTTTACCTTCACCTGGAACACCAGCTCGTTGCCACCGACACTGAACTGCGACTCGAAGAGGATGGTGAACTTCTCCTCCGTCACCGACTCAGCCCCGCGGCGATCTGAGCGCTTGATCCGCTTCAGGGACTGCAGGGACACGAGGGGTGAGCAGAGGGGATAAAGGGGGACATGGAGGGACACCAGGGTGAGCACAGCGGGAGGGGACAGCACAGATGGGGGCACAAGGGGACAGGAGGGGGGGACCAGCAGCGCTCACCATGTTGCGGAAGTGGGCGCTGAGCGTCCCCGTGGCCTGGTGATACTCCATCACACAGCAGTTGTTGAGGATCTCCCCGCTGCTCTCACTGACACAGAACACACAGGATAAGGGGGATCACCGGGGTGGGAGCGGGGTGCAGCCTCCCATGTGCCCCCAGCTCCTTGCTGCCTGCAGTCTTGTCTCCCCCCCGCACACCCCCTGCCCCTGGCATTACTTGTGGGTGCTCTCGTTCTTCAGCAGTGCCTTGGCTTGCTGCTCACTGATGATGGTGGCCTTCACCTGGGGGGGGTTCATGTGCACGTTCAGCTTTCCCCCCACCAGGAGCCGTACGGTGGCCGCGAACTTGGTCTGTGTCTTCAGCACCTGTGGGGGCTGCTTCTCGATGATGAAGGTGCTGGGGGCAGAGAGGGATAAGGGGGGATCAGGGGGATAAGGGAATGGGGGTGCTGGCAGAGCAGACCCGAACCAGCCCCCCCACCCCACTAGGCACCCGCCGCTACCTGGTCACCAGCGCAGAGATGATGTCGGTGATGGTGCCGTCCAGCTCTGACAGCATCTCCTGCACCGGGCCCGGGATCGGCAGCTGCTGGCACAAGTGCTCAGCGCGGCGAATCTGCTGCCGGTTCTGCCAGATGATCTCTGCCAGCTTCTCGCACCTGAGGACAGTGGGGCTCAGCACCGCGCCGGGGCTCCGCACCGTGCCCCATCCCGTGCCGGCACCCACCAGGTCTGCAGCACGTCCAGGGTGCCCTCGGGGGGCCCCCCGTTCCCTGCCAGCTGCTGCCGACGCTTCCACTGGATCAGCTCATCATCCAGGATGGTCGTTTGCTGCTTGCGCAGCAGCTGCAGCGTCTTCTGGTGCTTCTCAGCCAGTTCCTGGGGGCAGGAGGGTGTCAGCGGCCATGGGGATGGTGTCACAGGCAGCGCAGTGGCACACATCGGCACTCACCACGCGGTACTGCTGTAGTGTCTGTGCCTCCCGGTGCAGCCAGGCCTCCAGCGATGCCTTCTTCTGCTGCAGCGTTGTCTCCCGTGACAGGCGCTCCTGGGGACCCAGCTGGGAAAGCTGGGAGAACTGGGCTGGGGGACAGGGCACGGCGTTAGGGATGGTGCTACCAGCCCCCCGGCCCCATCATCCCCCCTCACCCCATCGTCCCTCCATCACCCACCTTGGAGGCGCATGTTCTCCTGGTACTGGATGATGAAGTACTCCTGCGTCTGCTGCAGCTTCTTGAGCTCGTTCTCAGAGTCCTGCGTGATGAGCCGCAGCTCCTCGAAGGTCTGGTTGATCTGCAGGTGCTTCTGGGACATGGCATCCACCAAGGAGCCGGCCGGCGAGGGGCTCTGCAACAGGGAGCACTCAGCAAGGACCCAAAGCGTCCCCAACCTCAGGACTGCTCCCATCACCCCAGTGCCGGAGCCCCCCCAGGAACCCCTTATGGCCTCACTCACATTGTTCGCCTCCCGCACCAGCCGCTGCTCGTGGTAGAGGATGTGCCGGATGCACCGCACCAGCTCCATGGGGCACCGGTCATACGTGTTCTGTAGGGAGAGCACAAACTTGAGCCAGGCACGGGGGCAGGGGCACCCCCAGCCCCACAGCCCCTGCTTGCAGCACCCCATTCACCCACCTGCAGCTGCGTGGCGTAGTGCCCCAGCTTGATCTTGAGCAGGAAGCCATCCTCACCCACTTGGTGGTCTGCCTTCTTCTGCAGCTCCTGGATCAGCCCCTCCAGCAGCTGCGTCGCCTTCACGTTCTCCTGGGGGTTGTCGAGGTCGATGGAGTCCCTGCACAGCCAGAGCAGAGCGGTGGCATCAAGGCAGCCCAAAGAGGGGCACCCCAGAGGTGAGTGCTGCCGAGCCCAGCACCCCGCAGGCACCCGCTGCCCTACCATGCCTGGCTCTCGATCCACTGCGACAGGTAGTGCCGCACCTCGATGGGAAAGTGCTGCCCGTAGAGAGCCTGCATCTGCCGCAGGGCTTCGCCCTGGAGCTGCTGCGCCTGGATCCACACAGCCATGGCTCAGCACCTGCGGGAGACGGGGCCGTCACAGCACCGCGGGGGGGGGGGGGGGGGTCCAGCCCTGGCTTCCCCCAAAAGCCCCCCCAAAACCCTTGGGAGGTTCCCCCAGGTGCTGCTG